>JAAEAF010014443.1:0-131113 GCA_011037195.1 Triatoma infestans | reverse complement strand
GAAGTATTGTAATCGTGTCACATTTTCATATCGAGTTTCACCGGAAATATCCGTTTTGAAATCCCCTCAGTCCAAAAAAGTGGTTTTCAGCAACTGGCTGTGTGTGTGTGTGTGTGTGTGTGTGTGTGTGTGTGTGTATATATATATATGTGAACAGCATAGCTAAAAACGAAAAATCGTAGAAACTTCAAACTTGATATCCCGTTTAGGTATCATCATAGGATCTGACAGTCTGTTATCTATCAAAATTCCACAACCGGAAGTACCACTTTACTAGTTTTTTTTTTTTTACTTTTTTGCGATTTTCTCAAAAATGGCTCCGGTGATTTTCTTGAAACTTATTATATAAACTACGCATACAAAGATCTACAACAACTTCTATTTAAAACATTTTTCTAGGAACAATCATTTAAGGGCACTATTAGGGAAGGGGTGGGGTTGTTTTTCTTTAAAATGCTATCATGGTTGATTATACAATTCTATCATCCAAACAAAATTAATTAGAAATAAATAGATGGCCAACATTCCAAGTTTCAAGAAAATTAGTAAGCCAGAAGTGCGCTTTTACTGAACATTTTTTTTCAGTTTTCGACGAATTTCGTTAAATTTGGTACACAAACTATAAAATTTGTCAATTATAATTTTGAGAACTGGAGTAAGAGAAAGTTGTGTGAGCGTTTCACACCAGATTTTTTTATTTTTTTTTATTTTGTGCCCTGAAATGAGTAAACGGAAGTGCTTTGTTTACTGAAGAATTACGAACTAAGTTTAAGATATTTTAAACCATCACCAAATTCAAAATCGGAGGCAATACGCATGGTTTGTTGTTGAAGTCAGCTGTTGAAGGATTTAAGGTTTTCACACAGTAAAACACCATTATAGCTTTAACTCTGAGCTTGCCAAACCAAACTTAAAAAAAATTTTTTTTTGGACGATTCAGAAGTAGGTAAGCGAATTTCATTTGAAAAGACAAAACTGAATGTACCTATCGCAGATAATGTTATCATTCCATAGTTATAGTCAATATAAAACATTCATTGGCCCAAATACCGTTTTCATCAGTTTTATCTGATAGTAGTATAATCAAGGCTCAATCGAAATTCAATTTTTTTGATGAAAAATGTCCTCTTTTTTTTTTTTGTCTTTCCCAGTTGGCAACCCTGCTCTAAGGGGCTCCAAGTTAGGCGATCATGTCAAATTTCCAAAATTCAGCACAGCCTGTTTGTCACATTCTTTGCGTATTATTGGTTGTGAGTGTGTGCGTGTGCGAGAGAGAAAGAAATTTGCAAACAAAATTATTTTTGAATTTTCTGGAGCAACGGTGACCTCAATTATCTCCTTTAAAATGCTATTTTAGATCATCGTAAGAATGAATGAAGGCCTGTTATTTTTATTATTATAAGTGTTCATGTACCGTTCATATAGTTATAATGAATTAACATATTAAACAATATAAATAAATGAATATATGAGTAGATACAGGTAACGATGTAACGATGTAAAATTGCTACCAGCTGGAAATCTGTTGTTGATAGTGTTTGTTGATTTAACTATTACAACCGGTGACTATGCACTTTCTGTCTAGAAATTACCATATTAAGTGCTTCATGGTATATTGTTTTCTCATTAATATTGTTGTAATCTTAGTTTAGGCCAACGAAAGAGAATACTTTCAAACCGGAAATAAATAAAAAAAAGCCCTAAAAAAATTATAAAAATCTGTGGTTTGTTAATATTAAGATTACAAATTTGATAATAGTATTGTTTAGAATCTAATATACACTAGCGATGACAGAATCAAAGAAAGCGTCTTGATGAAAAATTAAAACACAAGGTCGAAGCGAAGAAAAACGCGTCATAGAATATAATAATATGTTTTGCGTTTAGTTAAGGCTGAATTTACAATAAAGAAATTGGGAAACTGGTAATTGTTAGCACATATTCAGGGTTATAACTTTTGCAATAAATAATTTGGCAAATTTCTCTCATACTCCTACTTCAATTTTTCATTCTCCCTAGGGAATATTTAGCAGGAATAAATCCAATAACCGGCAGTGAACGGACCTGCAGGGTTTGTTTTAAAAACTTTATTAATAAAGGATTAAAATCCCAAATTAAATCTCACTCCCAATAAACGATAATGGAAATAAAGTTTTGTACTAAATTATAATCGAGTTTTGTATACAATAAATAACTTTGTTTTTATTTATTTTTATATTTTCGCCTTTTATTTATTTATTTATTTTTTTTTTTAATTTTTTACCTTTCGCCGGACGCAAGCTCTTACTGATTTAAAGATCAACAGCACTGACATATAGTGGAAGAAAACGGACGAACACTTAAAGTACCTTGGCCTACAACTTGACACGAAACTTACGTGGACTCCTTACATAACTCCAAAACTATGACAGGCCTATTAAAAACTCAGGCAGCTCTATCCACTCATCAACAGACGTACACCACTGAAGCCACAATGCACTAGATTTCTCTACACTTCTATACTTCGACTGTCTACTAACGTACGCTTGTCCTGTATGGATAGGAGTTAACAAGACTGTTCTAAACAAACTACAGATTTTCCAAAACAAAGTCCTGCATATCGCCATGGAAGCACCGAGATTCATGCTGAACGAAGAGCTCTAAAAGGGAGCTACAATTACCATTCTTATAAGAATTCATGTTCAGGACAACACAAAAAATTTTAGACAACTTATCCAATACAGAAACTGGGACAGACCATAGACTTAGACGACGAAGCACAAAAACCAAAACTACTATAAGACATACTTACCACGAACAGCTAATTATAATTAAAAATCTGGTGTAAAACAGTCACACAACTTTCTCTTACTCCAGTTTTCAAAATTGTGATTGACAAATATTAAAGTTAGTATACTAAATTTAATGAAATTCGTCGGCTTTAGAGAAAATGGAGAAAATAGCAAAAACTGATCAGAAAATAGTAAAAACGCACTTCCGGTCTTCTGATTTATTTCAAACTTGGAATTTCAATAACATATTTCATTCTAATTAGTATTATTTAGATGATAGAATTGTATAATAAACTGAAATAGCACTTTAGAGGACAACCTAACCCCCCTCCCCCCACAAAAGTGCCCTTAAATGCATTTTCACATACAACACACGCACCCACACTGACTATTTGCTAAAAACATTTTTTACTTCCTCTTACTCCTAGTAAGAAGAGGAAGTATTGTAATCGTGTCAAATTTTCGATATCAAGTTTTCAACGGAAATATCCGTTTTGAGGCCCCCTGATTCCAAAAAAGTGCTTTTAGCAAATGGTCTGTGTGTGTGTGTGTGTGTGTGTATGTGTGTGAATAGCATAGCTCAAAAACGAAAAAACCGTGCAAAGTTGAAACTTGATATTCCGTTTAGGTATCACCATGTGATTTGGACTATACGTTATCTGTCAAAATTTCTCAACCGGAAGTACCACTTTAGTTGTTGTTTTTTTTTACTTTTTTGCGATTTTCTCCAAAATTGCTCCAACGATTTTCTTTAAACTTGGTGTATACCTACACATATAAAGAGCTACAACTTTTATTTGAAATATTTCTCCGGGAAAATTCATTTAAGGGCAGTTATGGAGGAGGAGTGGGGTTAACTTTTCCTCTAAAGTGCTATTTCAGTTTTTTAGACAATTCTATGATCTAAATAATGTTAATTAGAATTGAATCTGTTGTTGAATTTCCTAGTTTGAAAAAAATCGGATAACCGGAAGAGCGTTTACTTTAACACTTTACTAAATTAATTTTTTTCACTTTTTCGCGATTTTTTCAAAAATAGCTCCGACGATTTTTCATGAAACATCATATATAAACTAAACATACAAAGATCAACAACTTTTATTTAAAATATTTCTCTGGGAAAATTCATTTAAGGGCAAATTTTAGGGGAGGTGTGAGGTTATGTTTCTTTTATAAAATGCAATATACAATTAATTCTATCATCCAAACAAAATTAATTAGAAATAAATAGATGGTCAAAATTCCGAGTTTCACGAAAATTAGTAAACCGGAAGTGCGCTTTGACTGAACAGTTTTTTTTTTTAGTTTTGGACGAATTTTATTAAATTCGGTATACAAACTATAAAATTTGTCAATTATAATTTTGAGAACTGGAGTAAGAGAAAGTTGTGTGAGTGTTTCACACCAGATTTTTTTAACTTAGGTGACCTCAAAACGGAAATTTCCGGTGAGAAGTTTACGATTACAATACTTCCTCTTACTAAGAGTAACAGAAAGTAAAAAAGTATATTGGGTATAATTGTAAAAGTGCATATTGTATTATATATATTGTATTTGTAATATTGTAAGGCAGAAATAAGCTGCCGGCGCCAATAAATTTTTTTTTTTCTTCTTCTAAATATAAATTTATTTTTATTATTATTACTAGACTCGTCAAATTTTCGAAATTGTGTGTTTTTTTACCGGATATACATATTTTGAAGTCACCTGATTAAGAAATAATTGGTTTTAATAAATTTTCTGTACGTATATGTTTGTGTCTGAGTGCGGGTAAACAAAGTATCTTACAAACGAAAAAACGCAGGTAGTTCAAACTTGGTTTTTTCATTTTGTTACTACTACCTTCCGGTAGCTAGACCAACGCGTGGGAACATATACACATATAAACTATTCGCTAAAAACATGACTTCCTATTCAGGTTAGAAAAATCTAATTTCCGGTTAAAATTCTTATTTCAAAAATTATTTTTATTATATCTACCAGGCAATATTATCTTCCTTGTACAAATAGAGCGATTACATCATTTTCGTGAGGTTATGTGTTCAGACTTGAAATATTTCAAGGCGCCATCTGTTAGTGGTAAATAGGAACCACCACCTATGTGGCGCCATCTGTTAAAGGTCAATAGGTAGCACTACCTCAACTAGTAGGCGCCTTCGGGATGCGCCTTTACTAATTTTCTTTTTTTCTTTTTTCAGTTTTTTGCTATTTTCTCAAAAACGGTGCCAATGATTTCCTATTCTACGATTCCAACATCGTATTCTATATATATATATATATATATCATACACACAAATACCTATTACAATTATTTGAAACAATTTCACGGGAAATATTTATTTTTGAGGTGATTCTGGGAAAACAGTAGTACTTAGCTTTCCTCTAAAGTGCCACTCAATATAGTATATATTTAGTTCTGGCACCTATATAATATTAATTATACATTAGAAGCGTTAGTAGAAATCCAAATTGGAAACTGTTAAAAAAAGAAGTGCGATTTTACAGAATAAATTTTGAGTTGTTTAAAATTTTCTCGAAGTCAACTATAACGATTTCTCCTATAAAATTGGTATATATGTTACCGGTAAAGTAAGAAATCAGTCATTTCATTACATTACCTGAAGACGTTATGCAATGTGTAGAGTTAACCCCAATTTCGTACTTTCAATAGAATGCCTATGGCGAAGCAATAGGAGTTAACCTTCCTTGTACAACTAGAGCGATTACATCATTTTCGTGAGGTTATGTGTTCAGACTTGGAATATCATGCATTTTTGTGTATTCTATCAGTATAATTTTTTTAAAATATCTTGTGGCGCCATCTGTTAGCGGTCAATAGGAACCACCACCCATGAGGCGCCATCCGTTAAAGGTCAAAAGGTACCACTATCTCAATTACTAGGCGCCTTCGGGATGTAAGCCAGAAAACACCTCTCAGCGAGCCACCGCTTCTCCGAGCTTCAACTGTGCGGGTAGTATATACTCAAGAGGCGGTACCAGCTGAACCCGCACGGAAGGTTCAACCAAGAAAAAACGCAAATCGAAACATGCTTCTTCCCGATGGTGGAAGAATAAAGATATTGGGCACATCTCCAATAAAGACAGACAGGCACAGTTCCATCAGTATCTATATAGTCAAGAATATTATTATGCGTATTCGCTAGTAGTAATAAAAGCGTATTCTCACGACTAGTGTTTGTGTTTGTGATACAGTTAACCCGACTGTTTTCACATACCTAACAGACCAAACATCTTCGTAAATCATATATTCCTATCATCCGTTCTTGTTTAAGCCCCCCATAAACTCCCAGGTTATTAAAGCCGTCTTGAGGTAGCTCGCAAACCTACTTCCTCTTCCCCCACCTCGCTGATGGGCGGTTTGCGATAGCGAAGCGACGACAGAGTGTAGCCTGGCATGGAAGCGTCTCAGCGACATCGTGTCTCCCCGCTACTTGAGAATCTTGTATGTAAGTTTCATAAATATACATCACATTGAGTCCGTCCTCACGTTATTTTGACACTTGATTAGTGTAGGAGTAATTCATTTAAATATACCTATGAGATCTTAAATATACCTAGGAGCGAAGGAAAACCAACAAAGCCAGTGACCACATACAGAGGGACTACATGTAGCTTAGTATTGTAACGTTTTTCCTTCCCACTGAACTAGCTACTGCAACTAGTTTCTAAGTGGGTTCGTTTAGATAAAACACACTAAACTTCAATAAAATAAAAAACACCAATTTATTGTTTAACACAATAAATTACAAATAAAGCACTCAATGATAATTGATACACAGTTTAAACCAACAAAAGTTCTCTTAGTTCACTTTTTATTTACTATTTACAAACGCACATTCTGTTGTAACAAGAGACTCTCTAGACTGATTTCACTCGAGCTGTCGTTCACTATTTATATTAATGGAGAAGGGTCTGAAAGGTTCTAGAACATCCAGAAAGAGCTACAGCGCACCGCTAGCGCTTTGTAGCGGCCACTAGGAGAACTTGAGGTACCTGCTTTCTCTCCTAGATAGTACCAGTGGCTATGTTACAGTATGTTTCCAATAATGATTAAGTTTTTAGCATTCAACAGAATTGAGATTGGTCAGAAACTGAGGAACACAGTATCCTCGAAGCGGTTTGTTTTGGGTCCTCTTGGTTCTTCCTCCGTGATTGCTTCTACTTACACGTCCGCAGCAGCAACTATGGAAGGGAGGAAAGGACGTGCGGCCGAGAGCGGGCAAGAGTAACATATACGCGAGAGGATCAAAATATAAACCTGTTTAAAGAAAATTATGTTAATGGAAATGAAGTAGGAAATAAGTAACTTATTTTCTTATTGAAAAAAACTAACAAAACTTAAATCCTCTTAATGAGCACTAAGTCCCATCTATAATATTACTTATTACCAATAATATCATTGCAAAAGGCCATAAATCGTAGCATTCCTTCGGTAATAATTTAGCATCAATAACTAGGCCATAATTATATATGGCCATTACTACATATAGTTTTTTTAAGTCTTTCCATACTTTGCCTAAGACGTAGACGTAGATATTCTATAGAATACCAAGCCCAAGTATGAAATAAAAAGCATATTTCTTACTTTGCCTAAAGTAGCTAGGTAATGTATAAAGTACCTAGGCATTTTATACAGTACCTAAGTTTCGTACTTTGCCGGTAACATAATAAATACTAGAATTAGAATTAGAATTAGAATGATGCAGGGGGGACTAAAACCCAGGCACCGCAGCCTCCCATTGAGGCTTATTGTGCCAACCCCTCAAACCTAGTAGTGGAAGCCCCCCTCCTCTTCATGAGGTCTAAAACCTTCCCCACCAGTCCTTCTTGTAGTACGATTTCCTCCGGTCTCAATGTGCCGAAGATCTCGTACCGCAATCTACCTATTGCAACGCAATCAAACAGCATGTGAGAGGCCGTCTCCTCCTTCTTCTGACATAGTCTACACAAGGACTCTATATCCACCAACCCCACCTTGTGCAGATGTTTTTTGAACCTGCCATGCCTAGTAAACAGGCCCGTTATCAGAGAAATCTGATACCTGCTTAGTCCTAGGATGTCTTTGGTCCTTCTTCTATACAGCACTGGCATAACCATTTTTGCCGTGTTTTGCCTCCAGTATCGATTATGCTCCCTCCTAGTCCATTCTCTCAGAGACGCCCTCGCCATACTTATGGCTACCCCTAGAGCAGGTTCCGGCCCATAGAAGGGCCATTCGCTCCCTCCCTGGCCAGTTGCCCCGGCTATTTTGTTACCTGTAATCCCCTTGTGCCCCGGCACCCATATAATAAATACTAGCTGCACCTCTCACTTTTATTTGGAATATTTTTCTGAAGAAATTGTTTTTGAACAATTTTGTGGAATTTCTAGCGTTAGTTTTTAAATATTTAGGCAGTTAGTTTAGGGTTTTTGATGCACTCTACTGGGCCACAATATAATCACTTCTCTACCTGACAAGGTTAGAAGATAGGTATTTATCCCCCATGCCATTCCTGTATTTATGTTAGCTGCTACAAATATGTACAATCTATATTTAAAGAAAATTTATAATTTTATATATAAATGTACTAACAGGAGTAAGAGAAAGTCGGGTGAGTGTTTCATACCAGATTTCTTTTCTTTTTTTGGGGGGGCACAGAAAGAAGAATAATATCTTTAACCAAAATTAAAATGGACGGGCATAGAGTTCATGTGGCTGAAAAATGTGGCATTCACTCTAAAATGCAATTATTTTTTTTTTTTTTTTAAATGTATTGTCAGGAACACTGACAGAGAATGTAATTAATGTAAAAAAGTATTTCAACATGAAATTCGACAGAGCGAGTAAGTGAGCAAAAGCACTTAGTAAGCACATAGCAAAGTACCCACTTGATGAGAATCACGTTTCTCCTGAGTCCATTTTACTTAGTACTCCATTCCTCTCTAACATCCTGGGGGAGATGGGGCAACTCAAAGATGATGATAAATTACTTTTTCCTATTTTATTATTCAGAGAAAAATGAAAAATACAAATCTTCATATCTGGAGAAATCATTAGCAACAATAATTTGGGTATTTATATTTTTTTCTAATTATTCCACTCACTATATAAAATATTAATATTAATGATAAATCTTGCCAAGGTAATTTTAAATTGAAATATTCATCGTAATAATATAAAAGTAATTATTTGACAAATATATGCCGCATTTTTCCAAAGCCTTATAAAAATATTAAACTTTTTTTTAGAAACGGAATTATAGTAACTGTATAGTATTTTTATCTTCCACTAGAAGAATTGTAAACAAATGACCCAGAGAAGGAAAACATTTAGATCTTCGGTTGAGAACGCGTCAGTCGTTTTTATAAACGACATTTTTATCATATTGCTTATATATTGCATATCGCTTTTTTTGGAATGGTGTTGACTTGATTGCTAAATCAACATTGGCAAAAACCAGTGCAGGATAGTTGTAGCAAAAACGGGAGAAAGAGAGAGATAGAGAGAGGCTGGGTCTAAGTATCCCCCTCCAATTTGCACGTAAACGATTGTAGATAGCTGGCATGACTTGATTTTTCCCATAATGCATGGGATTGGCTAGCGATGGCCGCTTCGAGGATAGTCGTTAATTATTCTTTTCATTTTTTTCCCATCTTTTTTTGATTCCCCAGCTCCCGAGCAAAACAACGCTTCAACTTGGCAGAGGACAGTGTAAAGACAGACTTAGCCTTCGTCATCTGCATGCTAGGAAAAATTAAGCCCAGCTGCCAACAAAGCCATTTCAGTGGAAAATAGCGGGAGAAATAGGCCTCGCTCATTTCCTGGTTTGTTTCTATAACCACCCAGTGCTTTTCTTACAATCGCTCCATTGAGCAATCAGTCAACATTCCGCGCAATAGCCTATTGCTAGATGCGAGAAAGGTCGATTTATAACAAATCACTGACGTGGTTTAAACCCAAAGGCCTAAGTGTTTTACAGAAACAACAAATTTATTCCGAAACTTTTTCTAATTTCTTTGCCGTTTTTCGCCATTATCAATATCATTTTTGCGTACCCCAAGGGTTATGCATAATACCCAGCATCCGCTCTAGCGGTTACGTCGCCCCTGACAAAAAGACGATATATATATATATTTTTTTAAGCGTCTATGCATGTTCAAACATAAGCTGAAGTAGCGCTCTGCTCGCGTGCTAATGCTATTCTGTTCAGAGAAGTATATGAACCTTTATAATTCTGCGTTAATATTACAATAATAGTGTAAATATTTTTAGCTTTTAGACATAAACAATATAAATACGCTTTAGCGAACAAAAAATCGATATGTGAAATTTTCTATTAATTGATTTATATAACATATCAATATTTTTCTCACACGGACAAAATGGTATCCCGGACAAATGTTCGGGTTCGCAACTGCTTCTACACATTTTCTTTGAAATTGGAATATACTAGAGCAAGATGAAAAGTTCTCGGCCTAGACCGTAAAAGGCATTGCTACAAATGAAATTATTGTGAATATATAATCATAATAATTATGTAATAATTATTATGAAATGGTTTGTTATGTTGGCACACTTGTTATAAAAGTAACACACCAAATGCAAATTTGATCAGACAAATAGTTTTTGTTATATACGGCTGTTTAAAAGTAAGCGTGTTGTATATTTTTGACAAAATGAATAAATTTCTATAACTTTCTGTTATAAAATTCCTTCGTTTTAGATGGTTTATCGCCCCGCCACACAAAGAAGGCACGCTTTAGCAATGGGAAAATTAAGAGATTTGAAATTATGAATTGTTGGAACAACCTTCCTATTCACAAGATTTGGTCCCCCTCTGACTTTCATCTATTAACAAACCTTAAGAAATTTGTGGCTGGAAAACGTTCTGAGTCAAATAGCAGCGGTAAATGGATATTTCGAAGACCTTTCAGTATTGCACTTCAGGGAAGGAATCCAGTATTGGAGAAACCGTTGGACAAAGTTTATTGATTCTAAAGGGAACTACATTGAGAAATCAATGCATTTTTAAAATAAAATAAAAAATCTGGTGTGAAACACTCACACAACTTTATCTTACTCCTGTTCACAAAATTATAATTGAAAAATTTTATAGTTTGTGTACTAAATTTAACGAAATTCGTCGAAAACTGAAAAAAAATGTTCAGTAAAAGCGTACTTCTGGCTTACTAATTTTCTTAAAACTTGGAATTTTGGCCATATATTTATTTCTAATTAATTTTGTTTGGACAATAGAATTGTATAATCAATATGATATCACTTTAGAGAAGCTGTAACCCTAAAAATGCCCTTAAATGAATTTTTCCAGAGAAATGTTCTAAATAAAAGATGTAGATCTTTGTATGTTTAGTTTATATACGAAGTTTCAAGAAAATCGCGAAAAAGTGAAAAAAATCATTTAGTAAAGTGTTAAAATAAACACGCATTCGGTTATCCATTTTTTTTTTTTAAACTCGGAATTTCAACAACATATTTAATTCTAATGAATACTATTTAGATGACTAATAAATAGAATTGTCTAATAAACTGAAATAGCACTTAAGATAAAAACCTTACCCCACCCCTCCCCCATAACTTCTCTTAAATGAATTTTCCCAGAGAAATGTTTCAAATAAAAGTAGTAGCTCCTTGTATATGTAGTTCATATATTTAATTTAAAGAAAATCGTCGGAGCTATTTTTGGGAAAATTGCAAAAATGTAAAAATGCCAACTTAGTAAAGCGGTAGTTACGGTTGAGGAATTTTGACAGATAGCGCACCGTCAGATGCCATAGTGATTACCTAAACGTAATATTAAGTTTCAACTTTCTACAGTTTTTCGTTTTTGAGCTATGCTGTTCACACACACACACACAAACCATTTTCTAAAAACCACTCCTTAGGACTTAGGAGATCTCAAAACGGATATTTCCGGTGAAAACTCGATATCGAAAACTTGACACGATTACAATACTTCCTCTTACTAGGAGTAAGCCTGGGGAAACTGTGATTTATATTTAAATTTTAAATGTTGTTACAAAGAGTTTGAGGTAGGGGACGTTGTCAAGGAAACGACTATATACACCAATAATTTTATAATAATATAATCTAATTAGAACTAAATGTTCACTAAAACATTGTAAGTTTAAAGAAAATATATCTATTAGAATGCTAATAAATTTAGTTAAAGTTAGTCGTATGAGTTCCTAGAACATCTATCTATACGGGGGGGGGGTCTTTTAAATTAACATTTTTGAGATTATAAAGCTCTATTCAAAATATCATAAAAGTTGTATTTCGAAAATCTGGTAGGATATCAATACTTCCTGTTATGGAGCAATAAGGGCATAATAAATAAATAAATAAATAACTTTGGTATGATTCCCATGAGAATCAAACTCATAACCGTTCGCTCCAAAGATGACAGACCCCTCTCTCTCTCTCCCTTGAGGATAAAAGATGTACGTACATATTTCTATCCTATGTATTTTTACTGATGTATTTATTATTTAAATTAAATATGATAAAATAGGGCCCAACGAAAAGTGAACACTTTTATCCAGGTCAGCTCTGAAAAAAATATTATCCACGTTTAATACTCTATTGATGAATCTGGTTTTTTTTTTTTTCCCAATAAACCTTCATCTTTTTTATTCAGTGTAATAAGACGTCTAAAAGATATTTTATATATATACTGAAGTGGAAAATAGGAAGAAAAGCACTTGTTTTCAATATAAATGTAATTTTATGTCTATAATATTGGATTTGAAATCAATCTGAACAGCACTCTATCGTATCATTCACGTTCAGTATTCTCAACCATTCTAACGTTGACAATTTTAAGGTATGGGTAATTGATGGGGAATACAGCCACTTGCCGCAAATGTCCCAAAAAACATATATAGGGAAGTGTGGCATGATTGGAAATAAATAAATAAAAAAAAAAAAAATGAACAAATGAAATTGGATTTTCAGTCTATATTGATTGCAGATGACTTTTCAAGTAAAATGTATGGGTCACTTGGTAGAGAAAGTGATGCACATTATTTCCTACTCTCAGGTGTAGTTGTATCGAAAGCGAAGCACCTGAGCTAATTAACCTCAGTTTGTGTTCCAGATCTATTACGTTTAAAAAAAAAAAAAAATTAAAAAAAATCTGGTATGAACAAGCACACACACATATACACACACACGACTTTTTTTCTCAGTTTTATACAACACTTTCTTTGAACTATAAAATTTTCTATTAGAGCACTTATTAATAAATTATAAATCGCATTTTCGGCGGAGAAGATGGGAAGGAAACAGTAAAAATCGCACTATCTGGAAATCTTCGTGTCAAATGGTCGTACCTAAACGGAATATCAACTTTGAATTTCCAGCAAATTTTCATTTCTGAAATATTTTGTTCACACATACACACGCGTGCGCTTGTACACAAGCACGCACGCACCACATACTATTATCTTAAAAAACATTTTCAATTTCTCCTCACACTTTGCTAGATTTTTCGGAATTGAGTTTTCATATGTAAAATACATGTTTTAGGGATCCTATAATATTTATTTATTTCAACGCTTATAAGTTTTACACTTGTAGCAATGAGTTTGCCCTCATTATGTACCCAATATACAAGTATAATATGCCGTATTACTATACCGGGTGTAACAGCAACCTCTGGCAATACTTCGGGATATGGTTTTTCACTTTATTTGGAACGAAAAATTTCTAATAAACCATGGTCCCATTCGTTCGCCTTCAAAAGTTATTCTTCATTTTGGAAACTTTTCAATTTTCCTACTTTTTCTCATAAAATTGATTATATCTCAAAACGTTTTTCACAAAAATCATATTCAATTACACCTTTGGAAAGAGCATTAAATTTCCTATAAGAAACAGAAGTTTTATTTTAATTGAATTAATTATAAGGTTTTTCAGAGACATTAAACTCAACTCTACAGCGCTTCGACTGTTAAAAACCACTTTTCAATAGTATTTTCTTATAAATTTCTTTAAGGCTAGCGTACGGTCCGGTTACAGAAAAAATATCTACATTTCACCAGCTTTCCAACGATAATAAATATCATGGGGTTTCTTTCTTGTTTTGTTAAAGAAAATGCGAAATAAATGTAAAAAACAACAAAATTCAAATTGAGAACTGTTATAAAAATATCCTAAGATTAGCTTTTGGATTTATCCCAAGATTGCCTCTGTTTTTTTTTCTGATAAATCAAATCAAAAAAATAAACAAATAAATCTCATAAATCAAAGTTTATTTAATTGTTAAAATGATGGAGTTGAGAATGATATGAGAAAATACAAAAAATATGATTTAATTAATGAAAAAAATCTTTTCGTTCTATAAGAGGGGATAAAAATTTAAAAACACACAAAAAAATTAAATAAAAACTTTTAACACAAAAGAAAAATTTAATTTAATTTAAAGAAAATGTTCAAAATGTTTATCCTCCGCGTAGACAAAGTCTACTTCTTCGTGACACTGACGAAACAGCACTTAGCACTTCACCGAGGTTGTTTTTAATTTCTTTCGCAGCTTCATATATCCGGTGCTCCAGCTCTTTCCGAGCATACTCAGCTGCAGCTTCCGACGCGCTGCCATTACAAAAACCATAAATAAAAATCAGATCTCGGTATTCTGTCAGAGAATTGTGGCATTTTTCAACTATAACTTTGAGAACAGGAGTAAGAGAAAGTTGTCTGAGTGTGTACATAAATAACAAAGAAGTAGGTGAGGGTACATGTCACTAACCATGCTATGCAGTATTTTAAATGAATTGTCTAGAAACTAATATGTAGGTGGCAGAACAATGCACTGTACTCTACTCTCTAGAAAATATCAACTTTCTGGCCACACGTATCAAAATAAAAGTGTTAGAAATTATATGTGTAAATAGAATATGAATTTTTAAATCGATGGAACTGATTTCATATCAGTCAGTAAGCATTTCCGGTTGATGGATTTTGTTCGAAACCATAGTATGGCAGATACGTTAGGATTACTTTAAAACAGAGTATAAAGTTTGAGCTTCCGGCAATGTTTTCGTTTTGGAGATATATGGTTCTCTTTCTCTCTCTCTCTCTCACACACACACACACACACACATACATACAAATAATGAAAATTCGCTAAAAACGATTTTTTTCGAACTCAGGAAACCAAATTAAAATATGTATATGGGTTGACAATTATGTGGTTTTATTTTAACTTTTCCACTTATGCCCTTAATAAGTCTAAACGTCTAAACTGATGCTTGTTTGGGTTTGCACTAGACGGTTGTGTTGTCAACCTATTTTTACAGATCTGTATGGGTAGGCATGTATCTCTGAGCAGAGACCGAGGTTAACTAAGTTTATAGAATGAAGTCTACGAAAAAAAATTAATCATTTTACTTTTTTTTCTTTCTACCTACAGACAACTTTTAAGACCACAGTAAACTAAGTAGTAAAAAAATATAAAAGTTAAGCGAAGTACTTAATATTTAAGTATAAGGAAGGAAAAACAGGAGGTTAAGTCCATTTCAACTTTATTTCCTTGAATGCGGCGCCCCTTTTCGCTTCCTGGCCTATTTCAACAAAGCACTTAAAAGGGGGATGAGAGGGAATTAAATGAAACGCCCCGCCCTGCGCCCTAGCTTCATTGGCAAAGAGACAAGGGATGGTTTGAAGCGCGACCTCCATTTTTACTTCAACGACAATACTAAACTACGACAAACTGCACGGACTTCTATTACAGAAAACCACCCCCACCCCCGAACTCGGCTCGCTTCTCTCCTTTTATTAATGAAAAGTTTTATTTAAATCAATAACAATAGTTATTTATTTATTTATTAACAAAAGGAAAACAATCTTTATGGTAGGAAATCGAGTTTATAATAAGCAAATTTAATTCTACCATGAGTAATAATAATAAAAATAGTAATGAAAAAAATAATGTATATACTTTAAAGAACCACAACAATACTGTAATTAAATAAAAATGAAATGCTTAATTAAGATGAAGAATATTTTAAGACAGTCACTATGTAAATAAATACACACAGGTTTAAAGGGTACAAGCAGATCAATAAATTATTTTTTTTTATTTATAAGGTGCAAAACATCTAAGGTCATTCGCACCTGATATTTATCTTTAATTGACACTATACTGGCTATACATATCAATACAAGAAAAAAGACATGTTATTAGATGTTAGAGGTGATAAACATACTCATAATTTACGTAATAAAGAGGATTTATGCGTACCTTATAAGAGACTTGTGATGTCTGACTTCCATTCCAATGTTATATCGGTGAAAATATTTAACAAAATTCCTTCAAGAATTAGACAGTTAAGTGAGAAACACTTCAAGCAATCAGTTAGCGAATTTTTAATAAAAAATTGCTTTTATGATATTAAAGATTTCTTGAACACAAAGTGGAGTGATGAACAATTTCATGTGATGTGAAGTGGACTGAATGTATTAAGTTTGTTTTTATGATAATTACTGTAAGGTTCATTTTATTCTTGTTATTGGAATTTGTTATTTTGTTGACATTATATTGACGAGCCTTTTATATTATAAAAATGTATCCAGGCAAATAAATAAATAAATAAAAATAAAATAAAATACATTGCCCTAGTCATAACTAAATTGCGCCTTATATATCTATGCTATCTAAGTACTATATAAATTTAAGAAGGACGGTCAATAAATGCTGAACTACGTATATACAATTAAGTAAAATTTGTTTTTATGAGGCGTTTATAATAAATAATAGTTATTTATTAAACAGTGAGTACAGTAATGTTTACCCTCGAGTAAGTGGCGGCTGAATGTGAGTATAAACATACTTTACTCACGTGTTGAATATTAAATTTTTTTCTACAACCACATTAAATTGGTTTTTCACTTATATGAAGAAAAAAAAAATGAGAATGTACTTTAATTCAGATCAAATACTCTCTCTCTCTATATAACCTTCTCTCATTGGTTTTAACCGGCATATTGCCGCTAGATTTCAGGCTTGTTAGAGTTGAATAATATTCAACTTTATGTCACTTGTGAGAAAAAATAATGGTTGTTTTTTACTTTCACTCCCTTGTGATTATATATAACTTCACTCGCTATTTTTTTCTCATGCTGGAGTTTATAGGGGTAGTCCTAAAGTTAAGACCAGCCTAGGATAAGACGCCCACACTCTTCCAGGCTGAAGTGATGGCACTACAGCTCTGTGCTGAAGAGACTTTAAGGCCAGGATTAGTGAGAACGAGAGTGGCCATATTCTCCGATAGCCAGGCTGCATTGAAGGCATGACACTTTCCTCACATCAAGTGTAACTTTCTCAAGTCTGATATGCGATTGCCAATCTGCTCTAACCAAATTGGGTGTTCGGTAGCTGATAATCGCTTGGTGCCGGGGACATGCAAGATTTTTATGCGCGCTAACGAGGTAGAGCTCGAAGTGCATTTTCATAAGTCGTGAATCCTTCTGCAGTTTGTCCAGGAACCTGTTCAAAACTTCGATTAAAGGCTGGATGGAGAAACAGCGTTTGCAATATTGGGGGAGGCAAAACTCTTTACTCTCTGGGAACCTACTTAACCATCACCGGAAGGTTATATGAATAATAGTGGGTCTATTAACTGGGTATTTTAAGCTGATAGACCAGCTACTATTTATAGAGAACGCGATTTGCTAATTCTGTAAGGCTGAGAAAGAAAAAAAAAGAAAACCCGGTACACATTCTTTGTGAATGCACCGAGCCGGCTTAATGGAGATAAGGTTTCTTCATCAATTGGAAGTTAGTTGTCAATCAATAAGTGTAGTGCGAGAGAGAAACATAAAGTTGAAGTCAATTCATTACACGAACATGATAGCCTTACTTTTGATGGACTAGAATGCTATGACGGATAAAATCCTTGATCCAGCATTCAGATCCATTATAATATTCAGTATATATAATATATATCAAGTAGATGGTACCAAAGAGACTTTTCGAACTTGAGCTATGATAGTTTTTTTTAATTTCTTGTTTTATTAATGAAGTTAATAAACTGGGATGAAAGTTTCTAATTATAATTCTGTATATATTTTCTTGTTTTAGTTGGTAAGGTATGGAAGTCGGCTTTCTGGTTGAAAAATTTGTGAGTGTTTCGTATCTGATTCTTAAAAAAATTTTACAATATAATCATCGTTGATTATATAACACTTAAGTACTTCAGCATGTCTAGGTTCTACCTTATTAGGTAACTTACCTAAGAAGGTGTTATATAAACCATTAATTAAATTTGTTGTGGTGGTTGGTTCCGCAGAGCTGGAAAGCATCAGAGACATTTTCCGTGGTAGCCTGCTTCGTTTTGTGGTCATCGACCGGTTTCGGGCGTTCGCCCATCTTCAGGATGCGTTTTTCAGACAGTGTGCCAACACAGACTCGTACAGAGACTTAGACAACTATTTACTTAGACAACTTGTTCTGACTGCAATTTCCATGCTTATTATAATACATGGTATACAAACTTACTTCAAATTTCAAATTTTTATAAAATTTAATTGGATCCAATAACTGGAAGAACCTAAATTTGAAAACGACACTTAAGGAAAGCTCGCTCAATCCCAGGATCCCCCTATAATCCACTTACTCGGTAAAATGTATCAAAATTAGTCTATATTTGTGTATGTAAACTAAGTTCAAAAAAATTCTTTAAACTTCCTATATTATTAACGATATTTTCTGTGATAGCTTGCTACATTTTGTGGTCATCGACCGTTTCGGGCGTTCGCCTATCATCATCAGGATGTTTTGATAAAACGGTGTGATAACACAGACTTGCAAAGAGCAAATTCATTTTACTATATACGAGGTGTGTTCAAAAAAGAACGTTTTTTTGGAAAGAATTTTATTTATTCGTCTACATCATGTTTTGCCCTTCAAAATAGCCCCCATTAGATATTATAAACTTATGCCAGCGCTTCTTCCAATCCCCAAAACACTACTGGAACTCGATCTTTGGGATAGCTTTGAGCTCATTCACCGATGCACTTTTAATCTCATCTATGCTTGAAAAACGACGGCCCTTCAAGGTTCTCTTTATTTTTAGGAACAGATAAAAGTCACATGGGGTCATGTCTGGCGAATATGGAGGCTGGGGCATCATTACAATGTTGTTTTTTGCCAAAAATTCACGAACAGGCAACAATGTGTGAGCAGGTGCATTATCGTGATGCAAAAGCCATGAATTGTTTTGCCACAAATCCGGGCGTTTTCTTCGGACTGCTTCGCGCAAACGGCGTTGAACTTGCAAGTAGTATTGCTTATTGATCGTTTGACCTTGTGGCAAGAACTCATAGTGCACTATGCCATTAAAATCGAAGAACACAGTGAGCATAATCTTCACATTTGACCGAACTTGTCGAGAATGCCTCCACTGGTACGATTGAGCCTTAGTTTCGATATCATAACCATAAACCCATGTTTCATCACCTGTTATGACACGCTTCAATAGTTCTGTATCGTTGTTGACTTGATTTAGCGATTCCTGAGCAACTTCTATTCGCCACTGTTTTTGTTCGAAAGTCAACAATTTTGGAACTAATTTTGCTTCAATACGTTTCATACCAAAAGAGATGAAAAAATTGCATGGCATGAGCCAATTGATATGCCAACATCTTCAGCAACTACTCTAATTGTGATTTGGCGGTTGTTCATAATCATTTCTTTCACTTATTCCACGTTTGTTGATATGCTAGGACGTCCCATACGCTTGTCATCTTCAACGTCTTCATGGGCATCTTGAAAACACTTATACCATTCGTAAACCCTTGTTTTACTCCATAGTAGATTCACCAAAAGCAATATTTAACATTTCTAAAACTTTGTTGCACTTTATTCCATTTTTATAGCAAAATTTAATGCCAATTCTCTGATCCATGATTTATAAAAATGAAAAATCGCCGACTGTAACAAAACACGTATTATCCTTTTAACAGCTGACAAGAGACTAAACATCCAATATATCCCAAAATTTAAGACATGTTTACCAACACGACAACGAAAAAATCGTACCAATCCAACTAATATGACCCGCGAAATTTCAAAATTCCCATTACTTTTTGAACACACCTCGTATATTGTTTGGACAAGACATTAGTACGTTAAAAAAGGGGTTCTCTCTACCTGACTAAGACCACATGTTGTTTTCATTTTTAAAAGGCATCGTTCCTTAAAAAATGAAAACATCAACAAATGAGATATATAACTTAAATTACGTTTTAGAGGCAATTTACATGACTAATTAGTCTATACCCATACTATCTTATTATTTTTGACTGTTGTTATTTTGACTGCGTTAGTTGTTGACCCACTCTGGAATAATTAAAAATAAAAATGAAGTTAATGATCGTAAGATAGTTTACGGAAAATAACTCTAATGTCATTTTTTGAGAAAATCGGAAAAATCCATTCAGCAAAATGTTACTTCCTGTTGTGGAACTTGAACAATTACCTTGCTGTCGTAGGATTACATGGTGATATCCAAATCTGGATATTAAGAATGATTTTTCGTTTTTGGGCTATGCTATTCACATACAGCTAGACTCTGCAGCTCACTGGCCGGTGAATTATGGACAGTGTTTAATGAGTGAAAAAGTCTGAGGCCTTAGATGTTGACGCGCCTGAAAAAAAAAATTCACAAACAACGATCCCACAGATTTTTTCTATAAACTACTTTTTTGCTCTCCGGTGAAAAAGCCCGAAAAAGACACGATCGCAATACTTCCTCTAATAAACAGTAAGAGGAAGTAATAAAACGCTGGTGCAAACGATGTCATGGCCTAATAAAGTATCTAACTTGACAGGGGTATTGAAATTAATCTCTCAAACTGAGAGAATAAAATAAAAACGTTTCAAACTCAAAAGAAAATGGCTTGAGAAATCCAACATTAATCTACCTACAGAGATTGGAAGCTGCATCCTCAATCTGTGTAATCAGATATTACTAAATCATAATAACAATAATTAGAGAAAGAAAGCTGTTTCAAACAGGCTAGGACGCTAATGGCCACCGCAACTACTGAAGAACCGTTTGACGTCATCAAGAGGGGCAACCTTTGCGACCTCTTGTTTGTTGTTGAACCAATTTGAATTACTAAAACTTCCTTTTTCTTCTATTACTCATTAATTGTTAAATTATTCTTTAAATAACAATTACGTCATTCTTATTCTAAGAAAAATTAGTTTGAAAACTTGTTAAAACAACCTACGCATAATGTTCGGAAAACTCTTAACAACAACTTCATTATGAGGATAATCAAACAATTTCTATGAATCTGAAATTTTTCATCCAACTTCATGTTATTGTTTGTATTAATCGTTAACTAGAATTACAAGAAAAAGTATAATAAAACGAATTACAATTTTCTCAATCGGTAAAAGTTTCTTTACGAGTTACTGCTGCTTATTTCTGTTCCTTTAATCGATTAAAGAAGCATTGGTTAATCGAGTTAGAAACACATATTAATTAGAAGCGTACTAGCCTCTAAATTAGTTTAATTAAAGTAAAATAAATTATCTTTATTAAACATTGGGTATTTAGAAAGAAAAGTTTTCATGAAATATAAGTTATGAATAAATTTATTGAGGATCAGTTAGAAAAAAAAAACAAACATTAAATTATGCCAACGTTTCGTCAGCAAAAACATTCTGTAAACATCTTTCATGTATACATACACAAGATTAAAAAAAAAATTGTATTTCCTAAAAATCATTTATGTTCGGAAAAATCTGATATAATCGCAAAATATGATTTTGAATTTTGAAATTTCAACTTACATAAGTTGAGGAGCTGCATCACCCTGGTACGATGGATATACCAAAATATGCGGTGCCAAAGAATCTGTTTCTGGATTTCTGCGTTTTCTCCATAATAGACATCCAATAAATACAACCACTAGGGTGAATATCACTGCCGCCAGGCCAATAGAAACTGGAAAATATAATCAAAACGTGATAATTTACAAAAGTGTATTAAAAACAAATATATAATGCAAATTTGTGCAATACTCTTTGGTAGAATGGATTAAATTGGCGAATTATTTTGGTTTGTGTTGTAATGGGATCCGAAGAGCGGAGAAACACAAAAATGAATCAAAAATAGTTAGTTACTCCCCTACCAAGGGGCCAGACTAGGAAGGGACAATTCAATTCATATAAATAGAGCGACACAGTCCAGTTCCGGACTGTTTACGAACAGTTTACAACCAGTCAGCAACCTTCTCTCATCACTCAGCCAGTCTGTCTCTTTATATATCTCTCGCTACCTAACTTCTATTTTACTGTAAAGTCCTTGCAGCTTTTGTGTGTTCTATTTATTATACAGTGTTCAGCATATCATCTAGTTTATTTCACCAAAATCCATTCTCTCTAATCCTCACATCCATTATAGTGTCTACAGTGAATAATTGGTTGGTCTCCATGACTGGGCAATATGTAAGATTATGTCCAGCATAGCAAACTCCTTTGCCTTTAATTCTGCCCGCTTTCGAATTTTCCACCATCTCAAAGACTGATTTAACAATTTATCAATCTTTTCGTGTGAAAATTTTAAATCCGAGAGTTAAAAATCTCTAAATGAACTTGACAACTCCGTCTCTGACGATGGAAAAAAAAATGCAAAGTTGGCCAAAATTAAGGCAAAAAAAAAGCCTGTTAGAAGGACACGTATTGTCACAGTGAGGAACGTTCGAACCGTTACGAAGAACCGTTATGAAGAACCCCTGACGGGGTTTTGTCAGGCTCCGAAATGGTGAAAATTAATGATTAGAAGTAAAACATTGATGGAAAAAAAATGAATTATATAAAAATAACTTGTTTACTTGATAAAAAAAAAAAAAAAAAAAACCTTAGGGTATTTTAAAAATAGTTGGCCCAAATAGCCAGGCTGGGTTTGGGCATTTTTAAAGAGAAGATTACAATTTTTAGCCGGATAAAACATCTTTTGAAAGTTTTCTTTAAAATAATTGAGTGTGAAATTGAGTTCTGAGAGTAAATTCAGAGCGGTAGCTAAGAAGACATATAAATGAGCAGGATTGGTTTAGCGGTAGCGTGCTGAACTTAGCAAAAGTCCTGGGCTTGAGTCCAGATTTTCTCACCCTAGGAGCCTCTATAGCGTATAATTTGGAGATAAATAGTGTTGTCTATACGAGAAAATACTAGCCGGAGGCAAGCAGTGCTCTGAGAAGCCTCCAAACTTTGGCATAGCTATTGGGTCTACATAATGGGCCTCTAAATAGTGCAGAACTTGATCGCACCATAGCGACGACAGAAAAAAAATAAAAATTAAATCATCATTTTAGTTAGACAAAATTTCGGGGAGGGGTGGTATATCTCCCTTGACCCTCTTCCTTGCAAGCTAAATTAGTAAAAGTTGTTGAAAACATTGTCAAATAAGATGACCCACCATCAACGGATGACACAGACCTCATTTACTAACTTCTTTTTACTTTCTCTAACTCCTAGTAAGAGGAAGCATTGTAATCGTGCAAATTTTCGGTATCACCGGAAATATCATCCGTTTTGAGGTCCCCTGAGTCCAAAAAAGTGGTTTATAGCAATGTGCGTGTGTGCGTGTATGTATTTATGTGTATGTATGAATGTATGTGAACAGCATAGCACAAAAACGAAAAACCGTAGAAAGTTGAAACTTGATATCCTGTTTAGATATCACCATGGGATCTGACAGTACGTTATTTGTCATAATTCCTCAACCGGAAGAACCACTTTACTATATAGTTTTTTTACTATTTTGCGCTTTTCTCGAAAATGGCTCCGACGATTTTCCTCAAACTTCCTATATCAACTATACATACAATGATCTACAACTTTTATTTAAAACATTTCTCTGGAAAATTCATTTAAGGGCACTTTTGAAGGGGGTTATGTTTTTCTCTGAAGTGCTAACGTTCGTTGATTAGACAATCAAACAAAATAAATTACAAATAAATTGGTGGAATTAAAATTCCTCGTTTCAAGAAAATTACTAAACCGGAAGTACGTTTTTACTGAACATTTTTTTTGTTTCAGTTTTCGACAAATTTCTTTAAATTTTGGTACACAAACTCTAAAATTTGTCAATTACAATTTTGAAAACTTGTGTAAGAGAAAGTTGTGTGAGAGTTTCACACCAGATTTTTTTTTGAAGTTATCAATATTTTTTGTTTGTTTTGTTTTAAATCTTTTTTGAATATTTATTAACCATATTCAATGTGTCTTATTATAAATAAAGTATGTAAACAAAACTGTTGGATATAGTTTGACTCTTCGTCAAAACTATATGAGAATATAGTAGAATTCCCCAAGATAAGGGAATGTCCCTATTTCATCATCCCTAATGGTCCATATATCTTGCATGACCTTCATCCCAGATGTAAACTGTAATATTTCCTGCTTTTATTAAAAAAATATTTTTATTTAAACAAAAAAAGGAAAACAGTCTTGTTAATAAAAGAGAATGATTACTTATTTAAATCTGATACACAAAACAAAACCGAGCAATAAATAATTCGGCTACAATTTTAGGTATTAACATTGAATATTGACGCTTGTTTAGAAAGAAAAAAAAAAAAATCTGGTGTGAAACACTCACACAACTATTTCTAAATCCTTTTTATACAATTAAGTACAAAATGACAAATTTGTTCTTTAAACTACAAATTTGCCCTAAATAAATTATAGGGGTGGTGGGGGTGATAAATATACCATCCTACTAACCAAACCGGTGGGGAAGTGAAGAGGGCATTACGAAAATAAAAACAACCCCCATATATTTGAAATTTAATGCCACAAAATTCTGCAAAGCTATCTGAAACCAATATTTTTTGAGAAAAATGTTTCAGATAAAAGTGATTGATTTATAACTACATGTTTAGTAATCCTGTATGTAAAAGAAATCGTTATAGTCTTTTTTGAGAAAAAAAAAAAAAAAAAAACTCAAAACCTCACACAGTAGAGCCGATCTTCCGGTTAACCGATTTTCTTCAAATTTGGAATTTTTGGAATGCTTATATACATATATATACATATATAGACAGTAGTTAGTACTTTAGAGTATTCTTACAATGTCAGGTTACCTTCTAGGGAAGATTGGGTCCGTCTGGGTTGATACCTGATAATTATTTCCGGTGTTACACGGACGGTCCCAGAATGGATGGTAGTTCTGGAGCTGCGGTCTATTTTGAGACTGGAGATAATTTGGTAGTATCTCTTGGTGAAATGGTCTTCCAGAATGAGGTTTATGCTATTCTTTGTTGTATCTCGGATGAGAGGGTATGTAACACTAACTTAAAAGGTGTTTGTATCTGCTCGGACAGCCAAGCTGCGCTAAAGGCGCTGTGTACATGTGTCTTCACTTCCAGGTTGGTGTTAGAATGTTCTAAAAGACTGAAAGAGCTTTCTTCTCTAAAGGATGTGCTTCTAGTCTGGCTGCCAGGTCACATGGGATTTTTTTGGGAATGAGGAGGTGGATAGGTTTGCCAAATTAGGGGCCTCTCTTCCTTTCATTGGGTTGTAGAGCCTGCCGTTGGCGTGTCTTCTAGCACATATCTGTCAGGCTTTCAGACATGGACAGCTTCACAGCATTCATCCTTATGGATGAGCTCAGTTGGTTTTCGGCAGTCCAAAATGCTCATCGGGGGGGGGGGTCTAACAAAGTATCTAACTTGACAAGCGTTTTGAAATTAATCTCTCAAACTGAGACCATAAAATAAAAACGTTTCAAACTCAAAAGAAAATGGCTTGAGAAATCCAATATTAAACTTCCTACAGAGATTGGAAGCTGCATCCTCAATCTGTGTAATCAGATTGCTAAATCATAATAAGAATAATTAGAGAAAGAAAGCTGTTTCAAACAGGCTAGGACGCTGCTAATGGCCACCGCAACTACTGAAGAACCGTTTGACGTCATCGGGCAACCTTTGCGACCTTTTGTTTGTTGTTGAACCAATTTGAATTACTAAAACTTCCTTTTTCTTCTATTACTCATTAATTGTTAAATTATTCTTTAAATAACAATTATGTCATTCTTATTCGAAGAAAAATTAGTTTGAAAACTTCTTAAAACAACCTACGCGTAATGTTGGAAAAACACTTTTAACAACAACCTCATTATGAGGATAATCAAACAATTTCTATGAATTCGAAATTTTTCATCCAACTTCATGTTATTGTTTGTATTCATTGGTACACAGAATTACAAGGAAATGTACTGCAATAAAAACAATTACAATTTTCTCAATCGGTAAAAGTTTCTTTACGAGTTAAATCGTTGCTGCTTATTTCTGTTTCTTTTATCGATTAAAGAAGCATTTTGGTTAATCGAGTTAGAAACACATATTAATTAGAAGCGTACTAGCCTCGAAATTAGTTTAATTAAAGTAAAATAAATTATCTTTATTAAACATTGGGTATTTAGAATCATTCCCTTAATGGACAGATCTCTTACTGTCCTTCATCCTCTACATAACGGGGCTCCTGCCGGATCCATTTTGTTGAGTCTGTGAGACAGAGGAGGAAACACCCATCCATCTTATTACTGATTGCCTGGGTTATGAGGAAATTAGGTTCAAGACCTTTGGTCGGAGTAGGATGTCTGTGGAAGAGCTTAGGCTATTTCCGCTTAAAGTTTTTGTCCGATTTATTCGGACTGCGGAATAAATCTTAGATGGATTAGAGCCGGGTCTGGATTTTTGTTCTAGACCCTCTTTGTTGTTGTTTTTCTTGGGGTAGCTATATGGGCTCAGTGAGGCTTTGGATATATGGTCAGCCTTTGGTTAGGGTACGGTTGAAGCTTTGGATAGGGTTTGGTCCCTCCCCACAGACAAATAAATAAATAATAGTACTTTAGTGGAAAGTATAACTCTATTGTTCCCACAGAACTCCCCCCCCCCCAATAATGTTCCCGGAAAAACGTTCAAAATAGAAGTATTGGGTATTTAGGCTACGGCTAGATTTTAACGAAGGCTTTCTTACGGAAATTAACGGAAAGTTTTATGACGTGAATCCCTGGCTAGACTGGCCAATAAATAAAGCAATTATTAACGCGTTAAATGAAGTAGGTTTTTCAGTGGGCCGGCTACATGATCGATTTTTAACCCTAGTACAGTAGTTCCAACAGTGGAGAACGTGTCATTCCAAAAACATGTTGCAGAAATACATTGTTTGCAAAAAGTATGGCAAAGTTAAGCATTACATAGGAAGTAGTTATTTCGTTAATGGTTGTAAGCCGGCGGACGTCGTAAACAGAAACGACAGTGAAATTGGTGGGTGCATCCAATAATTTGTGATCGAGGTTATGCAGGAAAGTTCATAAATCTACATAACATGATAAACTTGTTCCATGTTATATAAACAATGCACCAAAATAACAGGATACGTATATAAAATATACCCAAAATTCAAAAGCGGAGTATAAGGGAGCAATACAAACAGAATGGCAACCTCCGTTGCGTTGTTTTCCAATCGTGTAGCCAGTCACACTGCGTTATTTCTCGATGAAATATGGGCTCGAATCCATCCTTCTGCGTTATGACCTTGTGAGCGGGTGTCTGTAATCTATTTCGTACGATAATTTCACTAGCGTCTAGCCACTTCCCCTAATATTAGCGCAGTCCATATCTCTTGCATTTTATTTAACGCAAAATAAGTGCGTCAAAATGGGTCAGTCTAGCCGTAACCTTATGTCTGTAGATATCATAGCCAACTTGGAATGTTTTTGAGAAAATCGCGACAAAAAAACTGAAAGAAAAAAAAAACATTCAGTAAATTCGCACTTTCGATTGATGGATTTTATCGGAAACCTTCGTGTCTGATAAAGTTGCAGTACGTAAACGGAATACCCAAGTTTGAGCAACCAGCGATTTTTCAGTTTTGACTCGAATTTTGTTCAAAACACACACATATATACAAACCATTTGCTAAATACAATTATTTCGAATTCGAACGACTTCAAAAAACATGCATTTCCGGTGGTGAAAACTCAGTTTCGAATCCGACCCGAATGCCGTACTTCCTCTTATTAGGAGTAAGAGAAAGTAATAACAATAGAAAGTTAATATTACTCTCTTGAAATTAAAAAAATATATATATATATATAAATTGATGTGAACTTACAAGACTTTAAAAAAGATATTGTAATACGTTTATGCATTGTATAAATTTAATTTTTAATATTTTATTACTAATATTTATTCTCTCAATGCTGTAAAAGAGGGGGGGGGGTTAAATTCGTGTCAGGTTTTCGAAATTGATAGTACGAACAACTGCTTATTTTAAAAAAAAATCAATCTGAGTGTGTGTTTTGAACTCACAAAATCCGTGAGGAGTTCACACTACCTTCTCTTATTCCTGTTAGTAATATTATATTTAAATCACAAATGTTTTTTTATACTCAAATTTTACATATTTCTTGTCCTAACATAAATACAGGTGTGTTACGGAGATAAGTACCTAACTATTAAGCTTGGCAGGTAGAGCAGTGATTATAATATTCTGGCCCAGTAGAGCGTACTAAAAACATCACGCCAACTCCATATAATATTTGAAATTGAACGTTCCAAATTCCATGCAAAATCAATTTTTTTTTTTTGGTGGGGGAAGTTTCAAATAAAAGTGATAAGTTTATATGTGCATATTAAGTTTAAAGGAAATCATTGTAACTCAAAAACATATTCTGCAAAATAATCGCACTTCTGGCAAAATTATTTAATTCAAATTTGGAATTTGATCAATCCTTTTAGTAGCTATTAATATTATGTAGGTGGTAAAACCATATATTATATAATGGAGTTGATGAGGAGAGAAATTGGGATTGATTAATTAGACGAGATATGAAGACACTGTTATATTATGGCAACAAGTTTACACCAACTACACTGGACTGTAATGATTTTGTAGAATAAATGGTGAGAGTAGAGCTATGATACGATGCGATGTGTAGGTTGAATCTGATAGATTGATCCATGTCTAGATCTCTTACTGGCTTATATACAGGTTCCCCACTCTAGCCTGCTTAAGTGAGAGAGTACCAGAGAGGGCCTTTTTTCTCTCGGTTGGGCCTGCGTTCTCTCTCTCTTGCCGTTACATTATATTGAATTGGTACTTTAGCGGAAAGCATAGCGCTACTGTTCCTACAGAACAACCCAAAAATCCATTTTTCCAGGAAGAGTAGCAGAGTAGATTGTTGTAGGGGATTATTGCACTACGATCTGAAAGATCCGGAGCCTTCTCAGTGCACTGCCAGCCTCCAAGCAGTGTCCTCAATACTACCCCATCACCGGCCAGTGAGTTGTAGAGGCTCCTAGGAAGAGAAAATCTGGACTGCATGCTGGATTCGAACTCGGGACATCCGCGTTGCTAGGCCAGCGTGCTACCACTGAGCTAATCCCTTCCTTCTCCATTGGCTTAAGCCAATTAACTATGGACGGAGACGCTAGTTTCTGTACTGTATTTGTCCTTGTCTGTAAAGAGTGGAGTGTATGTAGTTTAAGTTATTGGAGGAAGTGCATGGAGTACTGGAGCTCCGTGGGGTCGCTACTCCCCAAATAACTGCATGCAACAGATACCGCTTGAGGGCTTTTTCTGGGAAAATGTTTCAAGTAAAATAATAGGTATTTATGTTCGCAGATAGTATATAATTGTTCAAAACACACACATATATACAAACCATTTGCTAAATACAATTATTATTGTAGACCAGAAATCAATATGTTACTATGTTTTTCAAAAATATTGTAAGTTCTAGCAAATGAAGGGCAAGACAATGGGGGTAGGTGGGTTTCTTTATCGAATGGTTGTAGAACAATATTTTGTATATTCCTTGGTGATGAAAGTAGTGAAAGTTCACTCACACAACTTTCTCTTACTCCAGTTCTCAAAATTCTAGTTGACAAACTTTAAAGTTAGTATACCAAATTTAATGAAATTCGTTGAAAATTGAAAAAACTTTTCATTAAAAACTCACTTCCGGTTTACTTATTATCTTTGGCAGTCTATTTATTTCTAATTAACATTATTTAGATGATAGAATTGTGTAATAAACTGAAATAGCACTTTAGAGGACAACCTAACACCACCCCTCCCGCAAAAGTGCCCTTAAATATATTTTTCCGAAGAAATATTTCAAATAAAAATTGTAGATCTTTGTATGAGCAGTTGATGTACTAAGTTTAAAGCAAATCGTTGGAGACATTTTGGAGATAATTGCAAAAAAGTGAAAAAAAAAAAAACATTCAGTAAAGTGGTTCTTCCGGTTGAGGAATTTTGACAGATAACGTAGTGTCAGATCCTGCGGTGATAACCTAACGGAATATCAAGTTTCAACATTCGCGGTTTTCGTTTTTGAGCTATGCTGTTCACATACATACATACACACAACACACACACACACACACAGACCATTTGCTAAAAACCACTTTTTCTCTTACTAGGAGTAAGAGAAAGTAAGCGTCTTTAATTTAAATAAAATTATAAACAGTTTTGTTACAGAATGAACAATAAAAAACTCATGGTATCGTACAAAATGCCTGCAATATAAACTATCTTCACCTGTCTCAAAAAATAGAGGACCACAAAGAAAAAAAATCTGGTGTGAAACACTCACACTACTTTCTCTTACTCCAGTTCTCAAAATTATAATTGCCAAATATTATAGTTTCTGTACCAAATTTAATGAAATTCGTCGAAAACTGAAAAAACTTTTTAGTAAAAGCTCACTTCCGGTTTACTAATTTCCTATTTCTAATTAATTTTCTTTGGATGATAGAATTGTATAATCAACTTTGATAGCATTTTAGAGACAAACATAACCCCACCCCGCCACTAAAAGTTCCTTTAAATCAATTTTCCCAGAGAAATGTTTTAAATAAAAGTTGTAGATCTTTGTATGTTTAGTTTATATAAGAGCCATTTTTGAGAAAATCGCGAAAAAGTAAAAAAAAATTTTTTAGTAAAGTGGTAAAGTAAATGCACTTTCGGCCGATTTTTTTTCAATCTCTGAATTTCAACAACATATTCAATTCTAATTAAGATTATTTAGATGATGATATTGTTTAATAAACTGAAATAACTTTAGATAAAAAACTAACCCCTCACCCCACCCCCTAGCTGGGGCTTAAATGAATTTTCCCCAGAGAAATATTTCAAATAAAAGTTGTAGCTCTTTGTATGTGTAGTTGATATTGCAAGTTTCAAGAAAATCGTCGGAGCCATTTTTGAGAAAATCGCAAAAACACAAAACGTTTTAAAAAAAACAGTAAAGTGGTACTTCCGGTTGAGAAATTTTGACAGATAACATATGTCAAATCCCATGGTGATACCTAAACGGAATATCAAGTTTTAACTTCTACGGTTTCTCGTTTCTGAGCTATGCTGTTCACATACACATACACACACCATTTGCTAAAAACTTCTTTTTTGTACTCAGGGACCTCAAAACGGATATTTCCGGTGAAAACTCGAAATCGAAAATTTTACACGATTACAATACTTCCTCTTACTAGGAGTAAGAGAAATTAATGGCTAAGACAAGGCTATAGACATTCCTCCAATGAAGTACAAAATAGTATCCGGACAAACGAAAAGTAAGAGCTCAGTATTTTTGTGAATAAGCAATATAAAAATGTAAAGGTCAGAAATAAGTCTTATATTTTGGCCAACTTCATGCATGACATTTTATATGATAAAGGTGGACTTGGCTATCAATAAGTGGAAATTAGACTGTGACGTCTACTTTTTCTTTTAGTGATAGTGAATTTATTCAGACATTCGCAGCCTTAATAAATATACAAAGAAAGAAGAATTTATTTTTAGAATACAAATAATTATTCCAATAAGAAAAAAAATCATGCAGAAAACAAAACTACATTATTCTAAAGAATATATTTTATTCTTGGCCAAACTTCAAAGTATTTTTACTTTCTCTTCTTACTTCTATATAGCCTTACTATTTATTACAGGAAGTATTGTAATCGTGCTAAATTTTGAAAATTGAGTATTCCACGAAAATATATGTTTGGAGGTCTCTTGAGCACCAAAAAAAAAAAAAATCTGCTGTGAAACACTCACACAACTTTCTCTTAATGCAGTTTAGAAAATTGTAACTAACAAATTTTATAGTTAGTATACAAAATTTAATGAAATTCTTCGATGTTTTTATGGAGTAAATCGCAAAAACTGTTCAATAAAAAACGCACTTCCGGTTTACTAATTTTCTTGAAACTTAAAATTTTGGCCATTTATTTATTTTTAATTAATTATTTGTTTAGATGGTAGAATTGTATATAATCAACTATGATAGCACTTTAGAGGAAAACATAACCTCACTTCCTGCCAAAAAAGCCCCATTAAATGACTTTACTAGGTGAATTGTTTCAAATAAAAGTTTTAGCTCTTTGTACGTGTAGTTTAAATTCCTAGTTTAAAGAAAATCGTTTGAGCCGTTTTAGAGAAAATAGCAGAAAATTGAAAACTACTTTCAGTAAAGTGCATTCCCGGTCATCCCGATTTTCTTCAAACTCGGGATATTGAAAACAAATTTAATTCTAATTAATATTATTTAGATGGCAGAATGCCCCCGCAAGGGGTGTCTGAGGTATGCAGGCACTTGGGGAGTAGCGTCCCCACGGGTTACCACAGCTCAGTACACCATGCTCACTCACCAAAACAGTACACAACAGGCACATCACATCACCACCTCTCACAAACACCTACACACTCTTACACAATACACAAAGGCACACTGAGTACATACCCTAGGGCTACCTTCCCTAGGAAGCCGCCCCGGATGGGGAAGCTGGCTTGGAAGCTTCAAGGAGGCAGCCCCTCTACCGAGCTAAGGATCAAGGGGCTAAACACCCCTTATCCTGAATCTTCATGATTACGAAACCTCAAACAAAAAAGGAATGAACCGGACGGATTTAATGGGACGACAAGGGCGAGGATACGGAATACATCTAGGAATAGCGACGTGGAAGTTAGAAGCTTGTTCCAGGCTGGAACAAGCACCACTCTCGAACAAATCCTCAGTAGATATGGAGTGGATATTGCGGCACTTCAGGAGATTAGATGGAGTGATACAGAAATTGTGAATCTTAATGAATATGTCCTGATTAATAGTGGTAATAAAGCAAATATTTTGGGTACAGGCTTCATCATAAAGAACACAATAAAAAATGCAATAATAGGTTATGATGCTATTAATGAAAGAATATGTAAGTTAAGACTGAGAGGGGAAATTTCACGATATATCTATGATAAGTGTACATGCTCCGACAGAGGATGAAGAGAAAGAAATAAAAGATATATTTTACGGGCAACTGGAAAGCATATATGATGCTTTACCAAAGTATGACGCAAAAATAATTATGGGCGATTTCAACGCCAAAATTGGGAAAGAAAGCTACTATAGACCCACAATAGGCAGATATAGTAAACATGAAGAGTCGAACGATAATGGCGTCAGATTAATAGATTTCGCTATGGCGAGAGGAATTGTTATAAGTAGTACCTATTTCCCTCATAAACAAATACACAAAGAAACCTGGGCATCGCCGGATGGTTTAACCAGATAGACCACATCCTTATAGAAAGTAGACATTCATCTAGTATTCAGGATGTACGCAGCTTTAGGGGGGCAGATTGTGACACGGACCACTATATGGTAAAGGCTACATATAAACAGAGAATAGCGGTGAATCCTAAAACAAATATAGAAAAGGTGGTTGCCTTTGACATAGAAAAATTAGGACATGTGGAGAGGATGGTGGAGAACAGGATCCCTAAACGACTTTTATATGGAAAACCCGAAGGCGTCAGAAAAAGAGGTAGGCCAAGAATGAGATGGCTTGATGACGTCAAGGAGGACTTGAGGAAAATGGGTGTGCGAAGGTGGAGATTAAAGGCTCTTGATAGAGTTCAGTGGAGAGCCTTGATTGAGGAGGCCCTGGTCCTTTCAGGACTGTAGCGCCGAGGAAAGAAGAAAGAAGATGGCAGAATGGTGTAATAACTGGTTAGTGGGAACCATAAACCCCATCCTTTCACCAATAAACGTTGTAACTCTTTCTATGTGTAGTTTATATACACACCCAAGTTTGCAGAAAATCGTTTACCTTATTTACCTAGTAAAGCGCACTTCCGCTTATCCGATTTTTTTTTTTTTAAATTCGGAATTTTCAACAACATTCAATTCTAATTAATATTATTTAGATGATAGAATTATGTGATAAACTAAAAATAGCACTTTATAGGAAAACCTCACCCCCACCTCTCCACCCCAAAAGTTGCCCTTAAATGAATTTTTCCGAAAAAATGTTTTAAATAAAAGTTTTAGCTTCTTTTTTTTATGTGTAGTTAATATACCAAGTTTAAATGGGATGGTGTTGGTGTAGTGGTTATGAACATGGACTTGTAAGTGGGAGGACCTCAGTTCGAGTACCGCGTATAACTACTAAATTTTTATATTGGTATGAAAAATGTTAATAGTGAAGTAAGTGTTTCCGCCCACGTCCATGACACCTAATTTGGTAGTTTGGACGGTTAAGCCTGCCTGAAAAAAAATAGGCATTACTTTACCTTTATACCAAGTTTAAAGAAAAATCATTGAAGCTACTTTTTCAAGAAAATTGCAACAAAAAAAAACTGAAAAATGTATTCAGTATCACTTGCAGAAACCTTCCTGTCGGGTTCCATATTAGCACTTACAACTAAATATTAAGTTTGAACTTTGTACTTTTTTCCATTTTTTTCTTAGTTATGCTGACCACATACAAAGAAACCAATTTTTCTAACAATCCTATTTTCGGACTCAGGTTACCTCAAGTTTTTCCGATGAAAAATCGATATTAAAAATATGACACGCTCGCAATACTTCCTGTTACCTATGAGTAAGAAAGAAAGAAAACAAATCTATTTTGTAAACTCGCACTTGCAGTGGTCTTAATTCTAGCAATGCTCTTAATGTACGAGGGTGAGTCAAATATGAACCGGACTTTTTTTGTAAGATAAGAAATTACAAAAAAAAATATTTAATATTTTTCAACACAGTTTCCTTTACACTGTACATATTTTTCCCAGTGTTTTGGAAGCTTGAAGATCCCTTCTTCAAAGAAGTTTTGAGGTAGACTCATCAGCCAATTGCGCACCATAATCTTCGACAGCTTGATCCTTTTCAAACCTTTCTCCTCCCAGTGCTTGTTTCAAAGGCTCAAACAAAAGTAGCCACAGGGAAATAAATCTGGACTGTAGGGGGGGGGGGTTCAAGGGTTTTCCAATGGAATTCGACCAATTCGTCCTTTGTCAAAATTTGCCTTGTGAGGCCTGGCATTGTCATGAAGGAGGATGACAACTCTGATTGGAATACCCCCATCTTTTGGTTCTGTAGCGGCTTTCGCTGAATCCAACAACTGGCAGTAGTAGGCGGAATTCAATGTGCTTCGATCGTGTAGGAAGTAAACGAGTAAATCTCCCTTCCAGCCCCCAAAAAACAGTCGCGAGCACTTTTCCAGCAGAAAGAAAGGGTTTTTGCCTTCACAAGGAATGCTTCATCTTTTTTTCGCCGTTCCCTACTCGCCATTTTTGATTCCGGCTTGTAGTGGTGTATCCACATCTCATCACATGTCAACAATGTGCCTCAAAAACAATTCCTCTTCCTGCCGGAATTGATTCCAAAAATCTTTCAGTGATTTGCAATCTGACCTCTTTTTGATTTGTGGTCAAATAACTACGGAACCCATCGAGCATAGACTGAAGCCAAGATGCTCTGTGATTATGGTATAAGCACTTTTATGGCTGATTCCTAACTCTGAACCGATTTCATCGATTTTTTTACGCGGCGGTCACCTTCAATAAGATTATGTACAGCATGGATTTATCATCTGTGACACTTGATCTTGGGCGTCGTGATCGTGATCTAGATTTTCTACACCACTTTCACGTTCACCTTTAAACTTCTTAGCCCAAATCAAACACTTGGGTCCAAGAAAGGGTACTTTCACCAAACTGTGCTTGTAATCGACGTAAAATTTTCGATGGTTTAACAACACCTTCGTTAGATAAAAACTTAACAATAATATGTTGCGCAACGCGCGATGTAACCTCTTGCTCAATCATGGCTGTCCTGGCGACAGCCAAGTTTCCCCACTCCTAACTCACCGATTTTGAATGTGCTGCCCCCGCCATCTTGTTTGGGACGGCCTGATGAGGCACTAAGAAGAAGTCCGGTTTATATTTGACTTACCCTCGTATATTAAATATTGTATAGGTGGCAGAACCATACATCATACGAAGTAATACTTTAAAGGATAGCGTAAACGTTACTACTTCCCCAAAACCCACAAAAAATCAATCACCCTGGCCATAAATGTTTCAAATAAAAGTGATAAATATTAATTTGTGTAGCTAGTAAACGAACTTTCAAAAAAAAATCATTAGAGGTTTTTTTAACAAATCGCGGAAAACTATTTAGTACAATTGCACTTATGGTTGATGGATTTTTCTCCAAAAGATATTTTTGTCCACAGACAAACACATACACATAAACCATATGCTAAACCATTTATTTTCAATATTCAGAATACCTCAAAACATGAGATAAAGTAAGAGTACAACTAATAATAGTAAGAGAAAGTATTGCGCGATCGTGCCATATTTTCGAAATTGAGTTTTCACCCTCGAAATACACGTTTTGAGGTCCTCTGAGTCCAAAAAAAAAATGGTTTTTAGAAAATGCCTCTATGTGTGTGTGTGTGTGTCTGTGTGTGAACTGATTAGTGTGTATGACTCAAAAACGAAAAGTTGGAGGAAGTTCAAACTTGGTATTCCATTTAGATAGTAAACCGCATCAGACACGATGATTTCGGACAAAATCCATCAACGGAAGTGCCACTTTACTGAATGTTTTTTTTTTTTCCAATTTTTTTGTAATTTTCTCAAAAACGTGTATGATAAAAGCAAGAGTGAAATAAGCTTCACTACATTACGCTCAATAGATTATTTGCTTTTCCTTTAGTAGAAAATTTAATTTCACACAAAAATGTACAATTACACATATGTTTAAATATGTTTATTTCACTAAAAATGTTAAGATATTAACATCAGATTGAAAAAAAAGTTTAAAATAATCAATTAACCCGAGTTCTGTTTAATTAACTCGGGTAAATTTCGTTTACAACCACAAAGATACAAAATAAAAAATCTTACATATGCATGATAAAACAGCAGTTACTTTGTATAAATTAAGTCTCCCTTTTTTTGATAATAGAGCGCTGCACTTGTCACAAAATTCGTTCCACCTTTGGCTAGTAGAGTGTTCCACTTGTAGCAGAATACATCCAAACGGCTCTAACGATTTTTACTTTCTCGTACTCCTACTAAGAGGAAGTATTGTAATCGTGTCAAATTTTCAATATTGAATTTTCACTGGAAATATCCGTTTTGAAGTTCCCTGAGTCTAAAAAAGTGGTGTTTAGCAAATGGTCTGTGTGTGTGTGTGTGTGTGTGTGTCTCTCTCTAGACAACAAAAGACTGATATATAACTCTATATTGAAACTGGACGTACGGTATTGAACTATGGGGTTCAACTAAACGTTCCAATCACCATAGACTAAAATCCCTTCAATCAAAAATCCTTCGTATAATCGTAAATGCCCCCTTTGTAATAATCAGCATATGATATGAACTTATCAGTAGTATCATACTAATGTGTGTGAACTGATATATGTTATCTGTCAAAATTCCTCAACCGGAAGTACCATTTTACTAGATGGCTTTTTTTACGTTTTTGCGATTTTCTCAAAAATAACTCCGACAATTTTCTTGAAACTTGGTATATCAACTACACATACAAAGGAGCTATAACATTTATTTGAAACATTTCTTCGGAAAAATTCATTTAAGGTGTTTTTTTTTTTGGGAAAGAGTTGGGGTTATCGTCTCTTCTAAAATGCTATTTCAGTTTATTACACAATTCTATCATTTAAATAATATTAAATTAGAATTGAATATATTGTTCGAAACCCTAAGTTTGAAAAACATTGGATAACCGAACATGCGCTTTAGTGAAAGTAGTTTTCAATTTTCTGCTATTTTTTTCTAAAACGGCTGCACGATTTTCTATTAACTTGGTAACATCAAGTGGTCATACAAAGAGCTATAACTTTTTTTTTTTTTTTTGTTTTTAATAATTCTCCGAGAGGAAACATTTCATTAAAGGGCACTGTTAAGGGAAGGGGGGGATTATAGTCTCCACTAAAGGATATTTCAGTTAAGCAATGTACCCTTCAATGCTACCTGCTACAATTTATTTCAGGAGGACATTTTCCGGTGGTAGCCTGCTCAATTTTGTGGTCATCACGACCGGTCGGGCGTTCGCCCATCTTCAGGATGCGTTCTTCAGACAGTGTGCCAATACAGACTCGTACAGAGACTTAGTTTCACACTAACTGAGGTGTATTCTTAAATAGTAAACTCTTAAACTAGGTAAAGGGATGTGGTCAGATGGGTGGGAAAACACGTGTTTGTGTTGTTAAAGGGCAAATTCTTTTCTTACAGTGGACGCGGGGGTCTAATCTTTAAACTCTGTTGTTGGAGGGAGACTTATTTCACAATTAACTAACCAAAATATTAAGAATATACAAAAAATAAAAATAAGATACACAAAATAAATCTAAATAAAATTAAACAACGATTAAACTAACATTTTAAAATTCATTCATTCGTTAAAACTGAACGATTTTTTATATAATTAAGTTAAGTTTTCCAGTTCCAAAGAATTAAGAAATTCCAGTCATTCTTTCACTTTTTCACGCAACCCTCACATCCTCGCAAGCATGTATACCTAATTATGTTTTCTTATATAATTAAGTTTTTTATTATGCATCCCACAGACTGGCCACAACCATGTGAGGGCGCCTGAAAAAGGGTGAAAAAAGAGTGACTGGAGAGTTTTCTTAATTCTTTGGAACTGGAAAACGTAACTTAATTATTAAAAACATGTTCAGTTTTTTTTAAACGACGAATTGGTGATGAATGTGAAAAATGTAGTTTAATCGTGTTTAATTTTATTTAGATTTATTTTGGTGTATCTTATTTTTTGTTGTTGTAGATCTTAATACTTGTGAGTAATTGTGAACTATAAGTCCCCTCCAACAACAGAGTTAAAGATTAGACCACCGCCGGCCACTGTAGAAAAGACTGCCCTTTACACCACAAAACAGACGTGGTTCCACCAATCATGGCCACATCCCTTTACTAGGTTAAGAGTTTACCTATTAGGATACACCTCAGTTAGTGTGAAACTAAGTCTCTGTACGAGTCTGTGTTGGCACACTGTCTGAAGAACGCATCCTGAAGATGGGCGAACGCCCGAAACCGGTCGATGACCACAAAATGGAGCAGGCTACCACGGAAAATGTCTCTGATGCTTTCCAGCTCTGCGGAACCAACCATCACAACAAATACTGTACAATTCGTCAACTAAATAATATTAATTAGAATAAATAAGTTGGCGAGCCAAATTCCCGACTTTACTGAATCGGTTTTTCAGTTTTTTTCTTAGATTTTCTCCCATAAAAATGCCGACGGTTTTAAACACCAAATAAGAATCGTAAGTGTGAAGAAAATCTGACATTTCGCAGTAAGAGAAACTCGTGTGAGTGTTTCACACCAGATTTTTTTTTTTTTTAATATATAAATTAATTGTTATAGATTGAGGAACGTTGATGAAGCACCAGACCAGAAAGATAAACAGAAAAATTAAACTCCCACAGTGACTATCTTGATGATGTAAAATCAATATGACAATATTTGTCAGTTGGAATAAAGTTTATAAATAAATATATATTGCTACATATTTTTTTTTCAGCTCTAGTGGCAACATAATAAAATTTGTCCTCCATATTTGTATGAATAAACAACAGTTTATATATATATATGGGTATATATATATACCATGTGCCATTTAATCAATGGAAGTGGCAGACAGTTGTGTTCAGTGGAATGGGCAACTATCAGCCAACTAAATAACCAAGTAACCTTTACACAAACATATGTAAATTGAATAACCTCCATTATTAGAACTATTTGACAAACAAGTTTATATTGATCACACCTCTAGTGAAAACACAATTTAGGGAAGGGATTAGCTAAGTGGTTGGCGCGTTGGACTTCCACGCGGAGGTCCCGGATTCGAGTCCAGTGCTCTCCTTAGATTTTTTTTTCTTCTTTTAGCTCACTGTTGGTGATGTCTGTAGCAAGAGAACACTTTCCGGTGGCCAGCAGTGCACTAAGAAAGCTCCGGGCGCTAATGATCATAGATGTTGAAGCGCTCTAAATTTAAAAAAAAAAAAAAATCTGGTGTGAAACACTCACACAACTTTCTCTTACTCCAGTTCTCAAAATTAGAATGACAAATTTTACCAAATTTAACGAAATTCGTCGAAAACTCAAAAAACTGTTCAGTAAAAGCGCACTTCCGGTTTACTAATTTTCTTAAAACTCGGAATTAGCCATCTATTTATTTCTAATTAATTTTCTTTGGATGATAGAATTGTATAATCCACTATGATACCACTTTAGAGGAAGCTGTAACCCCACCGCTCCTCTAAAAGTGCCCTTAAACGAATTCTCCCAGAGAAATGTTATTAATAAAAGTTTAGATCTTTGTATGTTTAGTTTATATAAGTTGTTTCAAGAAAATCGTCGGAGCCATTTTTTGAGAAAATTGCGAAAAAGTGAAAAAAATCATTTAGTAAAGTAGTAACGTAAACGCACTTCCGGTTATCCGTTTTTTTTCAAACTCGGAATTTCAACAACATATTTAATTTTAATTAACATTATTTAGATGATAGAATTGTCTAATAAACTGAAAAGCACTTTAGATGAAAACCTAACTCCACCCCTTCCCCCCATAAGTGCCATAAAATGAATTTTCCCAGAGAAATGTTTCATAAAAAAGTTGTAGCTGTTAGTATGCGTAGTTGATATAACAAGTTTGAAGAAAATCGCAAAAACGTAAAAAAAAAACTAGTAAAGAGGTACTTCCGGTTGAGAAATTTTGACAGATGACCCACTGTCGTATCCCATGGTGATAACTAAACGGAATATCAAGTTTCAAATTTCTACGATTTTTCGTTTTGTGCTATGTTGTTCACATACATACACACATGCACACACGCGCGCGCAGACCATTTGCTAAAAACCACTTTTTTGGGCTCAGGGGACCTTAAAACGGATATTTCCGGTGAAAACTCAATATCGAAAGTTTGACACGATTACAATACTTCCTCTTACTAGGAGTAAGAGAAAGTAGACAAAAAACAAACCAATTTGCCCGGAAATATATTCTATACAAAATGAAAATAATTGGGCAAATCAAATTGGAACAAGCCAACGGGAATACTAAAGATGCCTAATCTCTTCACATATCTTGTGCAATTTGTGTCCCTCAGAGAGTGTTTATTACGTCTTTCTTAGTGCTGGGGTAAGAGGAAGTATTGCGATCGGGTCAAATTGTCAAAATTCAGTTTTCACGCTTTGAGATCTCTTGACTTTGAAGAAGAGATCTTTAGAAAATGTGGGCGTGCGCGCGTGTATGTACATATTTGTTCAGTTCAAACTTGAGTTTAGGTAATACCGTAGGGTCCCTACAAGAAGTTTAACTATCAAAATTCTTCAACTGAAAGTACCACTTTACTGAACTGATTTTCAGTTTTAGCAATTTTCTCCATAATGGCTCTATAATAGGATCCGAATCATCAAAGATTCATAGGATCCGAAGAGCGCAGAAACACAAAAATGAATCACAAAAGTTAGTTACTCCTCATCTAGGCCAGGCTAGGAAGAGACTGTCGATTCATATAAATAGAGCGGCAGCAGTACAGTTCAGAACAGTTCTATAACAGTATATCCAGTCAGCAACCTATCTGCTTACTTTTCTATTTACTCAGCCAGTCTGTCTCTTTATTATGCTCTCGCTACCTAGCTTCTATTTAACCGTTAAGTCCTTGCAGTTTGTGTGTTCTATTTATTCCTTGCAGTGTTCAACATAATCATCTAGTTTATTTCTAATCTCATTCCCAAATCCATATTCTCTACTTCTCTCTCTCCTTCTCACATTCAAAGTACTGAAAGTTTTTATCCTCTTTTTTCTGCAATTTTCTGATAATTATACTTTCGTGTATAACATTTTTTCCAAGTCATAGATTTTTAGGAGAGCGATGTTCTGAGGAAACTGGGAAAGTCCATGCTTCCTCAATTTCTCGTTTTAGTTACATTCTCCCAGCTATTATGTAATATTATGTATGTTCAATTCAATTTAGCAAAAATTCCAACTATAAAGGAAATTATAGTAAGAGTCTTGTGTGATTTGTGTGTGCCCTGTTCATTGAGTTAGCCGACTTTTGCAACAACCTCATTTTCCACTAACCATGACCCGTCAAGCTATAAACCTGTGTCAGCCTTACCTTTGTTAGAGACCATGATTAATCCAAGAACGCCAAATTACAATTTAACGATTACGCGTTTACTTGAACAAAATTAACTTAAGACAAATTTCGTTTTAATCCAAATTGATCAATTAAAATGTAACCTTTTTTTTTAAAGACAATAATAATGCAATTATAATAACCACCGCGTATAGCAGTTTATAAGAAATTCGGCGAGTTTACAACCAGTCAGCAACCTTCTCTCATCACTCAGCCAGTCTGTCTCTTTATATTTCTCTCGTTACCTAACTTCTTATTATAAAGTCCTTGCAGTTTGTGTGTTCTATTCATTATACAGTGTGTAGCATATCATCTAGTTTATTTCTCTAAAATACATTCTCACTAATTTCTCACTCATTCCCATACCCACTCATTCCCGTTGACTCCAACGATTTTTTTTTTATGGCTACACCAGCTATTTACGCTATGAGTAACAACGATCACAGTAATCATTTAAGCATGCCCGCACACATTCGCGCACATGCAAACTCCGAGGGAAGAAGCTACCCAGCGGTATCACTCCCTATACGCAAAGCTAATTGCTCTTATCACTCGCGTAGAGAAAATCATGATGCCATTGGCGTTTTAAACGCCTTGGTGGGTTATCTGGAATAGTGAGGGATGCTAAACGACGGACTAAAGGATTAGAATGGGATTGCAGGGATTGATGGAATTTTTTATATCGGGTTCGGGCAACTAGACTGACAAAAGGAATTTCAGTGTCTCTATGGATGGTTAGGTTGGAAACATAGAAGGGGGCATTTACGATTATACGAAGGATTTTTGATTGAAGGGATTTTAGTCTATGGAGATTGGAACGTTTAGTTGAACCCCATAGTTCAATACCGTATGTCCAGTTTCAATATGGAGTTATATATCAGTCTTTTGTTGTCTAGAGAGAGATTAAATCTTTTGTCAAGTAGTCTTTTCAATAGCCGATAGCGTCAGTTAAGTTCAATCCTTAACTGGAATCGTGTATGTGGATTCCAGTTAAGTCTGTTGTATATGAACAACCTCCAAGGTAGCGGACGGCATAGTGGGATAGGAATTGAGTTATAATAGATTGGGGGGAGAGTGATGCGGCGGAGGATGAATGTGATGTTTTGGGATTTGGTTTCATTCAGTTTAATTTTCCACTTTTTGAACCACAATTCTAAGGAAATGAGGTGGGCTTGTAGATTTCTGTGTGATATTACTGGATCACGATTAGAAAAGAGAAGGGCTGTGTCATCTGCATAGGTGAGGAGAATGGTATCTAGATGGGTGGGGATATCTGCTGTATATATGGAGTACAGGATGGGGTCAAGGATAATACCTTGCGGAATGCCTGCTTCGGCTTTTCGGATAGGAGAGAGAGATGTACCGATTAGTTTTGCGAAAGTATCGGTCGGTCAAATAGGAGTTTAGGATAAGGTAATAGGTGAATGGGAGGATGCCCTTAAGTTTCCAGAGCAGACCCCGATGCCCCACCCGCTCGAAGCCTTGTTGCACCTCAAGAAGGGCACCCGAGCATGCTTCAATGTTTTGGTTTTGACTGGTTTCAGATTTTCATCCACCGTCAAAGTAAGATTTACAAACAATTCATATAGAGAGATGACTTCAACTATATGTTTATATCGTAAACCACATTTGGTTGAATGTACGTATGCTGGGAGATTATTAGGTTATAGAATTATATGTATTACAGCAGAATGGAATGAGTGCAAATTACAATTACAATTTAACTACTGGTTAGTATGATAGATGTTAACTCTACATTATACTGTACTTATTAACTCTATATTAACAACGGCAATAGCGCATTCAATAAGTTTACACATATATCCCAAGAAGAATATTTACTACTAATTAAAACTTCTTAGTAGTTTAGTAGTACAAGAAAACACCACTACAATCCCTTAGAAATCAAATAATCCAAGGCAAAATGAAATCTACCCAGAGAACTAAAAGATACACCTAAATATGTCTTTTACGTCTTGGACAGGATCGGAATACTATCAATTTGGTTTTATCCGAATTTACTGATAATGTATTTGTTTAATAAACATGTTTGAGAAAATGGAAAATTTAAAAATTGCATGTGAAGAAAAATTGACATGTAAATGGGTAGCAAATAGTAATTTGTCCATTTCGTGTCCACTGCATAATAATAAGCAACTGAACCAAAATAAAAGGGAACAATTTAACAAATTTATTATCACTTTCAATAAGCCAAAGGAATGGCGCTTACTTTGAAGCGCACAATCCCTGGTTGCCAGTGTTTGAAGACTCATGTTTCCTTAGCCCATATCGTAATAATAGACTAGGATTTTCAAGATTAAAGGCAAACCAAACTGGAATGAATTCTATGGGTTGAATCACTTTAATAAGTACACACACACACACAAACAAACACTACTTACTCGTACAGCTACAATAAGACTAACTTGAGAGGAAGATAATTTATCAATAGCAATAATTTATCAAGATAATACAAAGCCCCCCCACCGAAATAAAATTATTGTACGATGTTGGCGACAAATTTAAATTTATATTAAATACCGAACAGTAGTAATATATCAAATCTGTTAAAAAATCATTGCATCATCAACAGCAAAAAGTAAACACAGGATTTTCCACCTTGACTATCGTTATTTTTTGACTAGTCATTAAATATTTGATTTACAAAAGAAAGAATGAGTAATTAATTAAATGCAAACTGGCATTTAACAAGCGTTTTGGATGATTATCTGCTCGAATAGAAAACTAGCTAGATGAATACAAAATGTCATCTACTTTATCACTCGTATACTAAATTTTTTATGAATGTTTTTTTTTTTTTCATTTGGAAGTATTTTTATGAAACCAGAGGTTTGTGCGATCTTTTATTCTTTATCATAAAAAACATTTCCAAGATATTTAATAAATAAAATCAAATAAATAAATTGAATTAAAAAAAAAAGAAGGAAGGAGCTAGTGGAAGAAATGAAGTATTAACTTAATGGAAAAGAGGAAATGGAATGAATAATCAATGAAAGCTTGGATAAATAAACACTATAAGTTATAAATTGAAAAAAAAAAAAAGAATCTGTTTGCAAAACTCGAGCATCACTCTCCCAGGATTAGTATTTTTTTTTTAAGAAAAATGAAATCAATTATTAAAGTGCAGTAGTGTATTTTCATATAAAACTAATCAAGTAATTAAACATCTATGCTCTAAATCAGGGTTTCTTAAACTTGAGAACTAGAGGGAAATTTCAATAGTTCCATTAATATGAATGGGCAACCTCTCAAGGAGGAACTAACTTTACTGATCTTGGCTTCCCTGCGGGTATTCTAATCTAACAACTTGAACAACCCTGATGATATTGATACCGCTTACATTCGAACAATAATCATAAGTTTTGCAGGAATAGAGTTGGGAAAAACCAAAAGCTAAAATTACTTGGGTTTCACAGACAAACTCTATACATTATTACATAGATTCGATAACAAATAATTACACATTGTAATACTTTATAGGCTACTGTATTCTATATGTATACATTCTCACAGATTAGACACAATAAAGGTAGCAATAAATCTGGCTTTATTTCTATTTTATAGGTTCTACAATGATTGGGAGAAAAGTCTCCCAATGATTTATTAATCATTAAATTCAATAAAAAAATCAATTCGGTAATTTATTGGCCGAAATTTTATTTATTTACATTCTCTTACTAATAAAATAGTATGGAGGAAGAGTATTACGAACGTGCCAGATTTTAGAAATTGAATTGTCACCGGAAATAAACGTTTTGAGGTCTCTGTGAGTCCACAAAAAACGGAAAACTAAATGTTTATTTCATTATTTACTTTCTCTTACTCCTAGTAAGAGGAAGTATTGTAATTGTGTCAAGTTTTCGATGTCGAGCTTTCCCCGGAAATATCCGTTTTGAGGTACCCTGAGTCCAAAAAAGTAGTTTTTAGAAAATGGGATGTGTATGCGTGAGTGTATGTGTGTGAACAGCAAAGCTCGAAAACGAAAAGGCTTGTAAGTTCAAACTTGATATTCTGTTTAGTTATCACCATGGGATTTGAATATGTTACCTGTCAAAATTCCACAACCGGAAGTACCACTTTTTTCCACAACCGGAAGTTTTTTTGTTTTTTTTTACTTTTTTTGCGATTTTCTCAAAATGGCTCCGATTATTTTCTTGAAACTTTTTATATAAACTACGCATACAAAGATCTACAACTTTTATTTAAAACATTTCTTAAGGGAACATTAATTTAAGGGCACTTTTAGGAAAGGGGTGGTATTATGTTTTTCTTTAAAGTGCTATCATATACAATTCTATCATCCAAACAAAATTTTTTTTAGAAATAAATAGTTGGCCAAAATTACGAGTTTCAAGAAAATTAGTAAACCGGAAGTGCGCTTTTACTGAACAGTTTTTACAGTTTTCGGCGAATTTTATTAAATTTAGTACACAAACTATAAAAATTTGTCAATTATAATTTTGAGAAAGTTGTGTGAGTGTTTCACACCAGATTTTTTTTTTTTGTGATATTCTTAAAAACGGATCCAACATTTCTTTAAAATTGGTATAACAACTTTACAAACAAAGAGTAATGTAATATAAGAGCTACACATACGTAGCCAAGTGATGTATGAAATGTCTAGGACTTTTTATACAATACGTGAGATTTCTAAACTTTACGCGATAACATATACAGTCTGTCGTCACAGGGAGAAGAAAAACGTTCAGATATATACATGTAAAATACCCTATAATCTTAACTGCTTTTTGGAAGCTTCCGATTTAATTCTTCAATTCCTGTGAGTATTTAAAGTCCCTTATTTATCTAGTTATGGTTGCACTAAGCAGTTTACATGTATGAACTTGAGAAATTATAAAATAATAATTAACAATAATAATCTGGCTAAATGTCTATTGCTAAATCAAGGCAGGGGGAGTGTTCAGCAGTTAGTTATCAAGCACTAAATATCTTAGACGTATAAAGTAAAAATATTGAAAGATTCGATATTTATGTATTTTTAGATATTAATCGTTATTTACTAATATTTATTATACGAGTTTAAATACTTATTGCTCGTAGTTGTTATTTTTAATCCAAGCGAGTTCTACATTTAGGCAACACACTATCTGTCTGCTTGGGAGGCTCTGGCTAGTATGGTGACGTTACAATTCTAAATTCAGTGTTTACTATAATGGGATTTGAATAATTAAAGATTCACAGGGTCCGAAAAGTGAAGAAGCAGACATTAAATGAATCAAAATTTAGTTACTCCCCTACCTAGGCCAGACCAGTAAGGAAGAGTTCAATTCATATAACTAGAGCGACAGCAGTACAGTACAGGACAGTTTTACGACAGTTTTACAACATTATCCAGTCAGCACCAATCATACTACCTTATTATTACTCAGCCAGTCTGTCTCTTTATTATTCTCTCGTTACATAACTTCCTATTTAAAAACAAGGAAAAGAACTGTGAGTTTCGGACTTTATAAAAAATAAAAACAAATTCTTGCCAACGTTTCGACAAATATATTGTCTTTTTCAAGGCATAAAAAAAAAACTATTAAATAATTTTTCAAAACATAACAAATATATACATAAGTTATAAAAATTTCGAGAACGGTCGAGAAGAATCTTCCTATTTAACTGTAAAGTCCTTGCAGTTTGTTTGTTTTATTTATTATACAGTGTCCAGCATATCATCAAATCTATTTCTCTTAGATCCATTCTCTCTACTTCTCTGTCCTTCTCACATCTATTATATTACTAAACATTTTGTGAAAAAGAAACGCAATATTGCTTCTTTCTTTTTTGTGGCAATAAACCTAATAGTTATTATGCCCTACTTCCTTATCTATTTCCTCCGCTCAATTAAGACAACAGTCAGTCAATAAAAGTAACAACTTACGAAAAAATATGAACTAAAACTTTGACGTTTTAAAACTACATAAGTCTTTGAATTAATAAAAATGTAATAAATTATTTTTGTCCCAAATATATGGATGTCTTTCAGGCACCATTGAATTAGACTATCAATAATGTTCTGGTCATTCCGGAGGGCATGCTCTATTCTCTCTGGAATATGCTTCAATGCTCTCCATCTAGAATATACCGAGTAGTCTAGCAATATATGCTTCGCTATCAGGGGTACATTACAATTACTCAGGGGCTGATCTCTACTCATCAGGTATGGCCGATTCTCAATCTAGCTATCACTATCTCTTTCCTTTTATTTCCTCTATAACTGGTGTCGCAGGGCTCTTTAATTTCCCTACGCTTGTTCCCTCCCACTATGCTTCATTCATCCTGCCAACTTGGAGAACTTTTCTTTTTAAAACTTGGATGACATCTACTGGCATACTTCTTTCAACCATAACCTCCATGACTGTTGCCTCTTTTGCCACCAAATCGGCAATTTCATTTCCTATTATTCCTATTATAGCTTTTCTTAATTAGGAATTAATTACGTACATCCAAGGTTCCTTATATTTTTCACCATATGTCCATGAAAAATCGTTATAAAAACACATGCACACATCTTAGTATTTGATGGAGCAAAATGAAGAGATCAGAAGTGTCCCACTATCATCATTATTATTATTATCACAAGCACAAAATAGTAGTGACATCATAAAATATATACATTTAACGCTGTTACTTTAATCTAATCAAAAACCTATAGTACACAGTAAAAGCACTTGAAGCCGCTACATTGTATAGATAATTATATTTGCTATGAAATATTGGTCTCCTTGATGGAAAAGGCTAATTTACTATTAAAGACCCATTCATTATAATGATGGCATTACTAGGCTAATAAGACTGGTGATATTCATTATAATTTTTATTTAAAATTAACAAAAGAAGATGTTTTTTTATTTCAGATGGTTCTCTCTAAACTGGGAAATTTCATTTGAGGGTTTTTATTTACAAAACAGAGATATAAAGTGGGTAAAGATTAAATCTCTTAATCCTGAATGCAAAATTAACGAGAAAGTACATCATTGCCGACAAAAATAATGTAATACTAAAAACCTACAGAAACCCGAATAGATAATAAAAGTCAGCGTAGAGAAATTTGAGAAAATGTATTGGGAATAATAAATTTGCAAACAATTAACACTAATTTTCTCAATTAACATGCTAATTAACCACAATTGAGGGGGGGAGATATTTAAAATTAGAAATAAATTATAATCTTGAGATTTCAGATTATTTAATCTTAGTTCCAATGATTTTCTTTAAACTTGGTATATAAACTACACATACAAAGTGTTACAACGTTTATTTGAAACATTTCTCCGGGTAAAATACATTTAAGGGCACTTTTGATGGAAGAATGGGGTTATGGTTCCCACTTAACAATCATTACACCATTCTATCATCTAAATAATATTAATTAGAATTGAATATGTTGTCGAAATCCCGAGTTCGAAGAAAATAGGGATGACCGGAAGTGCGCTTTACTGAAATTAGTTTTCAGTTTTCTGCTATTTTCTCTAAAACGCTCCAATAATTTTCTTTAAACTTGATATATCAACTACAGATACAAAGGGCTACAACTTTTATTTGAAATACTTCTCCAGGAAATTCATTTAAGGGCATTTTTGGGGGAGAGATGGGGTGTTAGGGTTTCCTCTAAAGTGCTTCTTTTTACTTTCTCTTAATCCTAGTAAGAGGAAGTTTGTAATCGTGTCAAATTTTCGATATCGAGTTTTCACCGGAAATATCCGTTTTGAGGTCCCCTGAGTCCAACAAAAGTGGTTTTTAGCAAATGGTCTGTCCGTGTGTGTGTGTGTGTGTGTGTGTGTGTGTGTGTGTGTGTGTATGTATGTATGTATGTATGGGTGTATGTGAACAGCATAGCTCATAAACGAAAAATCGCAGAAAGTTCAAACAATGATATTCCGTTTCGGTATCACGATGTGATCTGACAGTACATTATCTGTCAAAATTCCCCAACCGAAAGTACCACTTTACTAGTTGGATTTTTTTGGAAAAAATGGCTCCGACGATTTTCATTAAACTTCAAACATCAACCACACATACAAAAAACTACAACTTTTATTTGAAACATTTCTCCGGGAAAATGCATTGAAGGCCACTTTTGGGGGAGTGGTGGGGTTAGGTTTCCATCTAAAGTGCTATTTCAGTTTATTAGACAATTCTGTCATCTAATTAATGTTAATTAGAATTAAATATGTTGTTGAAATTCCGAGTTTCAAAAAAATCGGATAACCGGAAGTGCGTTTACTTTACCACTTTACTGAATAATTTATTCACTTTTTCGCAATTTTCTCAAAAATGGCTCCGACAATTTTTTTGAAACTTCATATATAAACTAAACATGCAAAGATCTACAAGTTTTATCTAAAACATTTCTCTGGAAAAGTTCTTTTAAGGGCACTTTTAGGGGAGGGGTGGGGTCAGATTTTCATCAAAGTACTATCCTAGTTCCTAGTTGGTTATACAATTCTATCATCCAAACATAATTAGTTAGAAATAAATAGATGGTTGAAATTCTGAGTTTCAAGAAAATTAGTAAACCGGAAGTGCGCATTTACTGAACAGTTTTTTTTTGCAGTTTTCGACGAATTTCATTAAATTTGGTACACAAACTATAAAAATCGTCAATCATCATTTTGAGAACTGGAGCAAGAGAAAGTTGTGTGAGTATTTCACACCAGATTTTTCTTTTTTTTTTCTAAGGCGCGTCAACATGTATGGTCATCGACGCCCGAAGTCTTCCCAGTGCACTGCCGGCATCCGCACAATGTTTCCTCGTTACAGACAACACAGTCCATCACCGGTCAGTAGGAAGTAAAAAAAATCTAAGGGCAGCATAGCTGGACGCGAACCCGGGACCTCCGCGTGGGAGTCCAGTGCGCTAACCACTATAAAATCAATATCCACTATATATCATCAATAAAATTAATCATATATTGAACGCATCAACTAAATTTACTCTGTGCAAATCTACACACTGTTTGACAAAAAGTATCCTGAAGATGGGCGAACGCCCGAAACATGTCGACGACCACAAATAAAAAAAAAAACAGGCTATCACGAAAAATATCACTAATAATATTAATTATATAAATCGCCAAAATTCTCAGTTTGAAGAAAATCTATTGACCGGAAGTCCGACTTTACTGAATAGGTTTTTCAGTTTTTTTTTTTGTCAGATTTTCTCCATAAAAATGCCGGACGACTTTAAACACTAATAAGAATTGTAAGTGTGAAGAAAATTTGCCATTTCGCAGTAAGAGAAAGTCGTGTGAGTGTTTCACACCAGATTTTTTTTGTTTTTTTATCGTAAAATTACATTTTCTTTTTTATGTCTTTCCTCATTCCAAATTTATCGTTCATAATACCAATTTTCTCGGGCCGAACAAATGGCACATCTTCAATAATGATTGTACTTGGTAGTTGCAATGTTTAGCGACCAACAATTTAGTTACATATCAGTTAGATTTCCTTGCGTCTCTAAACGGTAATTGTCTCAGGCACAATAATAAATTAAGGGCATGTAAACTTATAGTAATGATTCCAGCACTAAATAAAAATTTGAAATTTTTGTCTATTAAAAAACTTGAAGAATCATCAAACGAGAAAGTTTCTTGAGGTTCACATGTTGGCGTTTTGTTTTGTTTTAGTTCTATCAGTCGTAATTTGTTATAATAATAATAATAATAATAAATGCGTTTATTTGACATACATTTTGAAAAGTATTTACAATTTGACAAAAATAATACAAACACAAAATGCATGGACTTGGTTCGCCTGCAGAGTTGACTTACTTATTTAAAATTAAAACAAACTTTTTCTCATATTGAACATAAACTATAAATATTTATTTAAATAAAATAATAATAATAAAATATAAAAATATTCTTTGAAATTAAGAAAGGCAAAAATAAATATAAAATAAAAATACACTTTGACATTAAAATAGTAGAGAAGACTAAATATTAAGCTGGAAACACATTTTATTTAGCACACATATAAGTGAAGTGAAGTGAAAATATGAAAATGAAAAGTGAGCTACAATTAAAAATTAAATTCATCTATCAATAATTTTCTATATTTCAGAGCCTTAATTACAAAGGCGTATAAATTTTGCCAGTTTGTGCCATTTAATATTCTAAAAAGTCAGCCCATTTCAATTTATTTACTTTCAAATATGTTAATCTCAATTCACTTAAAATAGGGCATTCTGCAATAAAATGAAAGATGTCCTCCATAGCAGAAAGATTGCAGAGTGAACACTTCCTACGTTCCTCAGATCTAATAATTGTGTGATTTAAAACCAATAATTCACCCCTTACTTTCATTATAACCGACATAAAATGTCGCTTATTTTTATCCATTAAGTAGCTATTTTTTAAATTTTGAGTTTGCAATTGTTTATATAATACATAGAATTTACTTTTATCTCGTTTCGAAATTAAAAACTTTTTAAAGTCCAATTTCAAGACTTCGATAAATTGGGCTAAATATTGCTTCTTACTTGTGTAAACCTCTATAGCTTTAAAATTATGTCTGTCGCATAGTTCTGACATTTCTTTAAACCACCAAATCTTTCTCTCTATTACATACTTCGCCAGGTTTTTACTGATTTCGGAGGATGATGCAAGTACTTTGCTCACGTCATTTGTTATTATGAATATAATTTTTCATTAGCATAATGATTTACTGGGCATTGTCATTAATGACAGACAACACCAGTATATCTTCAGAACTGTAATAAATAAATGTCTCGTAGGCGTTACTAAAACATGCACAAACTTGGTTATATTCTTTTTTTAACCCAGTAGTTATATTACAAAATCTCAAAAACCTAATAATGATAGCTCCCTCCCTCCCCCTTGGTTATAAAACATAATAATATAGAAGGAGTAGAGGGAAAAAGTGGAAGAGGGGAATGCAATAAAAATATGCGTTAAATAATGAAACGGTAAAGTTATGAGGTAGTGATTATTTCAGGTTACACCTGTACGAACATAATGAATAACAATGAACCGGTCGGTCATATCAGTGTACATATATCTTAAAAATGGCATGACGGAATTTCTATTGTATAAGGAATTAACTGTGTAAAAACTTTCACCTCTTCTCTAGACTTAAATTACACAAAGAAAAATTGGGCTTAATTAAACAGAATTTAATGTTGATATATTTTTTCTTTTATAATTAAAGGCACGCCAACGTCTATAGTCAGTGGCGCCTGGAGACTCTGCAGTGCACTGCCGGCCTCAGGACAATGTTCTTTTATTTACAGTCCGGATAATGAATAGTAGATGTTGTTAGGAAGAAAAAAAAAATATAAGGGTAGCACTGGATTCGAACCATATGGACTAGAACTGGATCATAAGCGTAGGAGTCTAGCGCGATACCATTGAACTTTTATAATGAATGTGAGAAGGGGAGAGCATCGGAGAGAATGGATTTTAGAGAAATAAACTAGATGATATGCTGAACACTATATAATGAATAGAACACGCAAACCGCAAGAACTTTACAGTAAAATAGAAGTTAGGTAGCGAGAGAATAATAAAGAGACAGACTGGCCAAGTAATTAGTAGTTGGTAGATGGGTTGCTGACTGGATGCACTGTTGTAAACTGTCGTAAAACTCTTCAGCTGTCGCTCTATTTATATGAATCCAACTCTTCCTTCCTAGTCTGACCTAGGTGGGGAGTAACTAACTTTCGATTCATTTAATGTGTGCTTCACCGCTCTTCGGATCCTATGAATTTTTAATGATTTAGATCCCATTACAATTTGAATATATACAGTTATCCATGAATCTATTTAATAAATATAATTATCCGTTAATTTTTACTAAGAATAATTTCAGATTGTCAACTGCTTTTATGATTTATTTAATATAGTTGAGCAACATAAATTTAATTTTGAATAATACAAATCTGTCAAGAAAAACTTAGAAAATCTTTGACTTCTCAAGAAAGGTAAAAATGAAAGAGAAATTAAAATGCACTCTTTCTCTCTCTTCTCTTTCTAGAGTTTGACAACCCATAACCAAAGCTTCCAACGTTCATTCCGCCATTCATCGCCGTTCAATTCTTTACTGGACCACCTTCTTTCCTATTCATACCAACTCTTAGATGGGCTCTTTCTGGGTTTCCTGCCCCCGATCCTGCCATCACTTCGTTCGATGACTGCTATCCATAGCATCCTGTAGCCACTAGATTGTTTCTCCTTCATAAAGGATCCACAGCTAAATTTGGAAGAGAACAATACAATAGCCCATAAATACATACTGTGCCATAGATCCTGCAGAGAACTCTTCTCTCCAAGAATGCTAGATTATACTGGAAAGAGAGTTATGTTAGGTTATGAAAGGCTGATGACTGCTCTTTTTTTTTTTTGCCTCAGATAAGATCATGATGTAGGATTTGGGGAAAAAAATCTGAAGGTCAGAAACTTCTTGTTGTACGCCTTGCTACCACTTTGCTACGACCATTCCCAGAATTACTTGAACTACTCAACATCGTCACATATTTTGTCCTTAATCCGCATATTTTCAAATCTTCTTCCAGTTCTTCCCTTTTTACTTTCTCTAACTCCTTAGTGAGAGGAAGTATTTCTTTTTATTTCCGCAATCTTCTTATCGCTTTATTCAAACCTCTTACTTTCCTCCAACAGAAACGTTTATTTCGTCGTTTCTTTTTTGCATGAATGGCTGCGTGAGAACGGTATAAAATGGGCAAGTATTTGGCATTAGTTGGTGTTATAAACATTATCACCAGGTTTGTGATCAGCGAATTATTAACGTGAACGACATGTAATTTTTATTAATTTCTATAACTGCTTCAAAGGAGTGCATAAAAAATCTTTTCCTACAGTACCATCTCCTAGAATCATATATAGGGCCAAGTAAACATCTTCTTCTTCTTAGTCACTGCTTCTTCTATAGTCATATATGATGTTAGTTGCTTTATAGAGCTGCTTCCAGTTTTACTTCCTATTTGAAGCCAGCAGCTGGCGTTTCCGCGGCTAAAGCAAAGAGCAGCATTGGACTTGAACCCGGAACTACCGCGTGAGAATCCAACCCGCTACCACTAAGCTAACCCCTTCCCTTCAAACATTTAATTGTATATCTAACAAGGCAGGTCACCTTAGACTATCGTTAAAGAAAACAATGCTGCTTTTCTTCAGAAAACTAATTTGAAGTTTAGAAAAAGAAACAGCTGAAGCTGAAATGAGCCATTGCTTGGAGATTTCAGAATTAGTTTCAAGTGAATTTATTTGTGTTCATTTCGGAGTTAATCATCACTTAAGCACTTCCGAAGAAAAGCTTATGCATCATTATGAAATGAAAAGTATGCCTGTCAAGTTTGATAGTATGTGATCACGGTTCCATATAGAAGTTTTTTGGTTACGTCATTCGGAAGCAAAGTTCCAACTCCAAAAAAAAAGAGAGTAAATATCGAGGAAACTAGGGTAAACAAAACACCGTGTTAAAGTATTAATAATGTGAAAGTATTTTTTTAATAAGTAGTTAATCAAACATTCTTAAATGTTACATAAATCACGGTTGGATACTCTTCATGAATTCTTGTTTCTTTAGTAGTGGGGTTGTACAATAGAAATAAATACTGGTGCAATGTGTACAGGAACTATCACACAGTAAGATGAAGTCAAACAATACAGTGTTGTGGTGTATGTTATTATCTGTGCTGGCACTAGGTGATGCTATCATCGTGAGACGAGCCACACATCATCACCATGGGCATTCAAGTGAAGAAGATTCAGATAGCAGTGAATCTGGTAAACACTATTATCACCACAAGGAGCATTCAACATATCATAAACATAAACCGGAAATCGTTACGCACATCAAAAAAGTACGTGTACCATTTGAGGTAATTGAAGAAAAACAAGTGCCGTATAAAGTGGAAGTGCCTATTGAAAAACCATACCCAGTGTATATACCTAAACCATATCCAGTATACGTTGAGAAGAAAGTACCTTATGAAGTTAAAGTTCCCATACCAAAACCATACACTGTAGAAAAGAAAGTACCAGTGCCCATTGAAGTACCTGTTAAGAAACCGTATCCTGTATATGTACCAAAACCTTACAATGTATACGTGGAAAAGAAGGTTCCTTATACGGTGGAGAAGAAAGTACCGTATCCAGTAAAAGTTCCAATCGAGAAACCATATCCAGTGCACGTTAAAGTCGAGAAAGAAGTTCCATACAAAGTAGAAAAGATCGTACCTTATCCTGTAGAAATTAAAGTAGACAAACCAGTACCCGTCCATGTGGAAAAACCGATACCAATTAAAATAGAAAAGAAAGTACCATATCCAGTAGAGAAAATTATACCATACCCAGTGAAAGTACCAGTGAAGATACCCATTAAAATACCATATCCAGTGCATGTTCACAAATCGCATCATTTTGAACACCATCATGGATTTGAAGAATCTTCTGGTGGATCATTGAGTGGTGGACACCATTATTTTGGTGGTGGATATGGAGGCAGCAGTGGTGGATATGGAGGTAGCAGTGGTGGATATGGAGGTAGCAGTGGTGGATATGGAGGTAGCAGTGGTGGATTTGGAGAAAGCAGTGGAGGATACGGAGGTGGCAGTGGTGGATTTGGAGGGAGCAGTGGCGGATACGGAGGTAGCAGTGGAGGATACGGAGGTAGCAGTGGTGGATTTGGAGGTAGCAGTGGAGGATACGGAGGTAGCAGTGGTGGATTTGGGGAAAGCAGTGGAGGGTACGGAGGTAGCAGTGGTGGATTTGGAGGGAGCAGTGGCGGATACGGAGGTAGCAGTGGCGGATACGGAGGTAGCAGTGGTGGATTTGGGGGAAGCAGTGGTGGATCTGGCGGATATGAAGGCGGCAGTGGTGGATCTGGTGGATTCGGAGGCAGCAGTAGTTATTAAAGATTTAAGATCTTATTCTACAATATTAGTCAATTGTACACTACTATAATATGAGTGACGCTTTAAAATTATAAGTAATGACTGTGATTTCGTTATATATTTTATAAGTCTGTAATGTAAATACTTTGAAATAAATACTTTTTATAATACTTTTATTGCCTTAAAACCCTTATAATTTAAATAACAAAACATTTGTTTTAACAATCAACATGATTTCTGACAATAACAATAATTTAATAACATTTAAACAATGATAAATTGGGGCTGGTGAGGAGAAGGGTGAAAGAGAAGGTAAGGGAGATTGTGGAGACGAGAGGGAACGTGATCATGTTTAAAGAGGACAAAAGATTGACGTGGTACCTTTCCAAGCTGTTTTCGTACATAAGTTTACACTTACGTTTTCGTTAAGTTTTATTATCTAGTCCTAAGTGTCAAAAAAGATAAACGTCACAAATATTAATAAATGTATAAAAACGATAAATTTTGTCTTTTTTTTTTTTTTAACTGAAGATTTATTTATAGAGTAAAAAATGAAACAATAGTCATTATGTAGCAAACGAATGACTTTTTTTAAATGGAAATGTACTTGATTGACAACCCAGAAATAGAAGGTAGGGAGGATGTTGAAGGAACGTGCATTAGTGCTAGGAAATGGGAATGCCTGTCAGTCGGCTCCCTTTCTGGAACTCCCCTAGGAATAGGATAATTAAAAAATACATATTCTCAAAAATCTTTTAATGAGACTAAAGTAATAGAAGAAAATGGAGCACTGTTCCACTATTAAAGAACAGCCATTAGGTGGGTGTATCGGTGGATTGAGGACCGTTGAGGGAAATGGAGTTGGAGTGTATAGGTCTAAGACTGGGCACTCGGAGTCAATGAACCACTTTTTCAGCATTTCCCACGCCGGAAAATTTAGTCAGTTAGAAGGGGTGTCCAGTTCAATCATGACAGAAATTATCAGAACCAGGAGATTGTGGTTCTATATGATCTAGTTCTTATGATCTTCTAGTCAGAGCCTATCAAAGCACAGAGCTCGAAGTTCTATCAGTTGGAAAATGATTACGGGAATATCTCGGCAAGCTTAATGACATTCCATAATGTTAACTCCATTGTTAACCTGCTTTGGGTGATAAGGAATGTAGGAGGCCGGGTAGGAACCTGTTTTGAAATTAATAGAACCCTTCCAGGACTGTGGCAGGCTAACACTTTATTAGCCAGTTCTAAGGCGTGCATCATTAACAGCAAAAATAAATGTCCTATGCTAAACGTGTTTCCTTGCGGTGTATTGTATTCTTAGGGAGCTGGGTTTGATAATGGGGAGGTGGCGGAGACTATATTACAGTTTCCGATGGTTTGCCACGCTAACATCCATTAGTTGCATGGAGGAGGAGATATCATCCCTACAATCTTCTCCCAGGCCTCAAAAGGGATGCTCTAGGTGGAGAGCAGACACCTGCAGGATGGCACAATAGATCTTTCAAGTCGTAGTTAGTGCACTCCAGTCAAAACACAGAAATTCATTTTAAACAAAATCCTGGTAGGAAATACTCACCGAACTTTCTCTTACTTCTGTTAGTTCAATTTCACATACATATAGGAATATGATAAACTTTGTTTACATTTCAAATTTTGCTCATTAGTTCTAGCATAAAAATAGAGATGGTGGCGGGGGACATGTTCCAACCTACCACAACTCAGGCAGGTAGAAATGTGATTACATTGTACTCCAGAAGTACACGCCAATAACATTAATAACCCCATATATTTGAAATTCAGCACAACAAATTTCGCAAAATTATCTGAAATTAATATTTTTTTTTTGAAAAATGTTTCAAATATGGGTGATTAGTTTTCCAAGTTAGCATTCTGCAGTTAGCTTCCAAGTTTAAAGGAAATCGTTATAGTCGTTTTTGACAATACTCCCGGTGATTAGTTTCCAAGTTAGCATTCTGCAGTTAGCTTCCAAGTTTAAAGGAAATCGTTATAGTCGTTTTTGACAATACTCCCGGTGATTAGTTTCCAAGTTAGCATTCTGCAGTTAGCTTCCAAGTTTAAAGGAAATCGTTATAGTCGTTTTTGACAATACTTCCGGTGATTAGTTTTCCAAGTTAGCATTCTGCTGTTAGCTTCCAAGTTTAAAGGAAATCGTTATAGTCGTTTTTGACAATACTTCCGGTGATTAGTTTCCAAGTTAGCATTCTGCAGTTAGCTTCCAAGTTTAAAGGAAATCGTTATAGTCGTTTTTGAAAATACTGTCGGTGATTAGTTTCCAACTTAGCATTCTGCTGTTAGCTTCCAAGTTTAAAGGAAATCGTTATAGTCGTTTTTGACAATACTTCCGGTGATTAGTTTCCAAGTTAGCATTCTGCAGTTAGCGTCCAAGTTTAAAGGAAATCGTTATTATAGTCGTTTTTGACAATACTTCCAAAAAAAAAGAAAAACGCTAAAACCTATTCTGTAAAGTTGTATTTCCGGTTTTAACCGATTTTATTTAAATTTAGAATTCTAGCGATGCCTCTAACTGGTATTAACATTATATAAGTGATAGAACTATATATTGCATTGACTTGGTACTTTTGGAGAAAGTATCATGAAAAATGGGGGAAGTTCGACAGAATCCCACATAAAACCAATTTTCTAGAAGAAAATATTTTAAATAAAAATGATTGGCATTTATGTAGGTATGTAGATAATGTACAAAGTTTATAGAAAATTGCTGAAAATCTAAGGGAAAAAAAACACCAACAAAAATTGATGGGTTTTATACGAAATCTTCAGTGTTTGTAGCGAATGCGATGTTAGTATGTAAACGGAATACCAAGTTTTAGCTTTCTGCAATTTTTATGTTTTTTGAGATATTTTGATCACACACAAACACACACACACATACACACACCACGCTAAAACCATTTTTTTCGTACTCGGAAGATTTCAAAATAGTTTCGAAAAATTTTGACTTGATCATAAGACTTTCCTTTTACAGCAGTAACAGGGAAGTAAAGGATGGTTCAAACGTATGATATCAATTAGCTATGTGGAATGATCAGCGTGGGCTAATAACTAAAGTAATAGCGACGTTGCTATCTTTCGCCTGACAGGATTTAGCTCTTCTTCATGGGCAAATTGATTTCACGATAAAGCAAGTATCTAAAAAACCGATATTAAAATAAATTTAAGTAATTAAAGAAACTAAAAATTGACAGAAGAAATGTCATGATTACCATGACACATGTACCATTATCGGTGTCTATCTTATTAAAAAAAAAAAAAAAAATTTCACCATCATATTACAAAAGCAATATTATATTTCAACAGAAGAATTTCATTTCCGAAAATTCTTTGGATTTTTTTTACTTACTTATTAAAAGCAATTTTAATTTTTTTGTATGAAACAATCAGAAAGCATGAATTATATTAATTACATCACATGATTTAATCAAATGTTAATTATTATAATAATAATTCACCAGCGTTGGCTGGCCGAATGCATATGCCTAACAATAACAAATTTCTTACAATTTTTTCCCTTCATATTTTCTTTCTCTTATTGCTGTGAGAGAAAGTATTGCGTAAGTGTCAAATTTCTCAAAATGAATTTTCCTCAGAAAAATACATGTTTTTAGATCTATGAGAAAGAAAAAAGTGTTGAAAGGGGAAGGGGATTACTCAGTGGTAGTAACGCGGAGATCACGGGTTCGAATCCAGCCGTGCTGCCCTTAGATTTTCTTTTCCTAGGAGCCTCTACAGATCACTGTCCGGTGATGGACAGTGTTGTCTGTGATGAGAGAACACTGTCCGGAGGCCGGCAGTGCACTGAGAAGGCACCGGGTGCAGATGACCGTAGCTGTTGACGCGCCTTAAAAATATATATATATATATATACATGTCTATGCTGATGAGTAATAATAAACAAAAGAACAAGAAATATAGCCTTTTTACTTTCTCTTACTTCTAAGTAAGGAGTACTACTGTAATCGTGTCAAATTTGCGATATCGAGTTTTTACCGAAAATACACGTTTTGAGGTCCCTTGAGTCCAAAAATGTAGTTTTTAGAAATGGTCTGTATGTGTGTGTATGTATGTATGTATGTAGGTATGTACGTATGTTTGTGAACAGCATAGCTCAAAAACGGAATAAAGCAGAAAGTTCAAACTTGATATCCTATTTAGGTATCACCATGGGATTCGGCATTAAGTTAAAATGCCGAAATTAAGTAAAATGTCAAAATTCCTCTACCGGAACATACCACTTCACTAATTTTTTTTTTTTTTTTTTTTTCACTTTTTTCCGATTTTCTCACAAATAGCTCCAACATTTTCTTGAAGCAACGTATATAAACTAAACATACAAAGATCTACAATTTTTATTTGAAACATTTCTCCAGGAAAATTCATTTAAAGGCACTTTTAGGGAAGATATGGGGTTAGGTTTTCCTTTTAAGTGCTATTTCAGTTTATTACATAATTCTGTCAATTAAATAATATTAATTAGAATTGTATATGTTGTTGAAATTCCGAGTATGAAGAAAATCGGATGGCAAAAAAGTGCGTTTTTATTGAAAATATTTTTCAATTTTCAGCTATTTTCTCTAAAACGGCTGCAACGATTTTCTTTAAACTAAGCGCGTGAGCTACTCATATAAAGAGCTACAACTGTTATTTGTAATATTTCTCTGGATAAAGTCATTTAAGGGGGATTTTAGAGGGGGCAGGTATGTTTTCCTCTAAATTGCTATCTTAGTTTATTATACAATTCTAACATCTAAACAAAATTAATTAGTAATAAATAGATGGCCACATTTCCAAGTTTTAAAGAAAATTAGTAAACCGGAAGTGCGCTTTTACTCTGCAGTTTTTTTTTTTCATTTTTCGCGATCTTCTCCATAAAAACGCTTACGAATTTTATTAAATTTACTATACTAACTATAAAATTTATCAATTACAATTTTGTAAAATGTGAATTTGTAAAAGAAAGTTGTATGACTGTATCACATCAGATTTTTTTTTACTTTCTCTTACTCCTACTAAGAGGAAGTATTGTAATCGTGTCAAATTTTCAATATCCAGTTTTCACCGGATATATCCATTTTGAGGTCCTCTGTGTCCAAAAAAGTGGTTTTTAGCATATGGTCTGTGTGTGTGAATGTGAACAGCATAGCTCAAAAATGAAAAACCCGCAGAAAGTTGAAACTTGATATTCCGATTAGGCCTCACCATGGAATCCGACTTACTTTTTTTCGTTTTTCTCAAAAATGGCTCCGACGGTTTTCTTCAAACTTGGTATATCAACTACACATACAAAGAGCTACAACTTTTATTTAAAATATTTCTCTGGGAAAATTCATTTAAGGGCAGTTATGGGAGAGGGGGGATTAGATTTTCATCTATAGTGCTATTTTAATTTATTAGACAGTTCTGCCTTCTTAATAATGTTAATTAGATTTAAATATGTTGTTGAAATTCCGAGTTGGAAAGAATTGGATAACCGGAAGTGCGTTTATTTTAACACTTTACTACATGATTTCTTCAATTTTTCACGATTTTCTCAAAAATGGCTCCGACGATTTTCTTGAAACATCGTATATAAACTAAACATGCAAAGATCTACAAGTTTTATCTAAAACATTTCTCTGGAAATGGTCTGTATGTATGTATGTATGTGAACAGCATAGCTCAAAAACAAAAAATTCGTAGAAAGTTCAAACTTGATATTCCGTTTAGGTATCACCATGGGATCTGACAGTACGTTATCTGTCAAAATTCCTCAACCGGAAGTACCACTTTACCGAATGGTTTGTTTTTTTTTTACTTTCTTGCGATTTTCTTAAAAATGGCTCCAACGATTTTCTTGAAACTTCCAATATAAACTAAACATACAAAGGTCTACAACTTTTATTTATAACATTTCTCTGGGAAATTTCATTTAAGGGCATTTTTTAGGGGAAGGGTGGGGTTATGTTTTTCTCTAAAGTGATATCATAGTTGATTATACAATTCTATCATCCAAAGAAAGTTGATTAGAAATAAATAGATGGCCAAAATTCCGAGTTTCAAGAAAATTAGTAAACCGGAAGTGCGCTTTTATTTGAACAGTTTTTTTTCAGTTTTCGACGAATTTCATTAAATTTGGTACACAAACTATAAAATTTATCAATTATAATTTTGAGAACTGGAGTAAGAGAAAGTTGTGTGAGTGTTTTACACCAGATTTTTTTCTATTAGTTCGTTACATAGTTACTCTGTATGAAGATTATTTTTGTAATAAGGATAGTTATTAATCCCTGTTACGCTGTTAATCCCTGTTTTTTTGTTTCTACCCAAACAAAATTAGTGGTGTAAGTGATATATTTAATAATTAGGTTTTTATTCAGAGAATTTTCATTTTTCCAATCTTATTTGTAATTTGATACAAAAATATTTCTTAACTGTAAGTTAAGACTGTCAATATAAAGAATTTCGACTTGATTTTTTTTTTATATTCAAGTTTTCTAATATTATATATTATATAATGATTGGAGAGATGAAGTGCCATGTAATCAGAGCCTAATGGAATTATAGTGAAAAATATCTTTTAATGCATGAAAAAACATCTTATTTCTATGAAATTCCTGAAGGCCACCAGAATGAGATGGTATTTCTCTCCAGCCTTTATATAAAAAAAAAAAAAACTGGTATGAAACACTCACACAACTTTCTCTTACTCCAGTTCTCAAAATTATAATTGATATATTTTATACTTTGTGTACCAAATTTAATGAAATTTGTCGAAAACTGAAAAAAAACTGTTCAGTAAAAGCGCACTTCCGGTTTACTGATTTTCATTCAAACTCAGAATTTTGGCTAACTATTTATATCTAATTAATTTTCTTTGGATGATAGAATTGTATAATCAACTATGATACCGCTTTAGAGGAACCCCATCCCTCCCCTAAAAGTGCCCTTAAATGAATTTTCCCAGAAAAATGTTTGAAATAAAAGTTGTACATCATTGTATGTTTAGTTTATATGTGTAGTTTCAAGAAAATCGTCGGAGCAATTTTTGAGAAAATCGCAACAAAGTGAATCATTTAGTAAAGTGTTAAAACCAAAAGCACTTGTGGTTATCCAATTTTTTTCTAAAACTGGGAATTTCAACAACGTATTTAATTCTAATTGACATTATTTAAATGGCAGAATTGTGTAGTAAACTGAAATAGCACTTTAGAGGTTAACCTAATCCCACCCCTCCCCCAAAAGTGCCCTTTAATGAATTTTTCCGGAGAAATGTTGCAAATAAAAGTTGCAGCTCTTTGTATGTGTGGTTGCTGTTCCAAGTTTAAAGAAAATCGTCGGGGCCATTTTTGAAAATATTGCAAGAAAGTAAAAAATCCAACTAGTAAAGTGGTACTTCCGGTTGAGGAATTTCGACACATAACGTATTGTCGGATCCCATGGTATGATATCTAAATATTGGAATATCAAGTTTGAACTTTCTGCGGCTTTTCGTTTTTGAGCTATGCTGTTCACATACATACATACACACCCACATACACACGCTCACACACACACACACACACACACAGACCATTTGCTAAAAACCACTTTTTTGGACTCAGAGGAGCCCAAAACTTGATATATTTCCGTTGACACGATTACAATACTTCCTCTTACTAGGAGTAAGAGAAATTAAAAAGAAAAAAATCTGGTGTGAAACACTCACAGCACTAACTCTTACTCCACAGTGATTATGTATAAAGAAACAAATTCTCTTTAAACTACATATGTTGCTCAATTGCTCTAATACCGACGTGGTAGGGGGATAGTACCAATCTACTTCCCAACCAGTGGAAAAGTGACCTCTCCAATAATATTTCGTTCGAGATTGGTAAGAGAATTATGGCTGCCAATAGAGCATATTTTATCCTGATTAAGTACATGAAGAGCAGCTTGATCTCGAGAATCACAAAACTTAAAACTTTATAAAACGCTGATTGGCTCGGTGTTAACGTATGTATCACAAGCTTGGACAGTCCCCAAAAGTGATGAAAAAAAAAATCCTTATTTTTGAAAGGAAAATTCTTCGAAGGATCTTTGAACCTGTGAAGGAAGAAGAAGTGTGGAGAAGAAGGAAAAATAAGGAATTGTATGAAATGTTTGGGGAACCAGATGTAGTGAGCACTATAAAGTTAAACAGACTAAGATGGGCAGGTCACGTTTTAAGAATGGGGAAAGGAGAGATTCCAAAAAAGTTACTCGAGGTGGCTCAAGAAAAATCGGTAGGCCGAAATTAAGATCGCAGGATGGTGTCTCCAGTGATGCTAGGAACCTGTTGGGGGGGGTGTCCGAAACTGGAAAGCAGCTGCACAAAACAGAGACGGTTGGAGGAAACTCATTGAGGGAGGCTAGGACCCACTAAAGGGTTGTAATGCCATGGAGAGAGAGAGAGAGAGAGAAGTGAAAAGGGCGCTAGTAACATAGAATTAACTACATATATTTCAAATTCAATGCCATAAATTCCATAAAGTGTCTAAAATAAACTTTTTTTAAGAAAAGGTTACAAATAAAAGTAATAAGTTTTTATCTGTGCATTGAACATTCCTAGTATAAAATAAATCGTTTCACCCGTTTTCGAAAAAATTAAAAAAAAAAAAAAAAAAAAACCTATTCTGTAAAGTCGCACACTTCCGGTTAACCGATTCTCCTAAAATTTGGAATTCTATTAATGAATTCTAATATTTATTATTAATATTATGTTGGTGGTAAAAACCATATATTTACTGAAATGGTATTTCAAAGAAAAAAAAAAAACGTAATAACGCTACAATTTTCCCCGGGAAAATGTTTCAAATAAACGTTTAAAGAAAATCAATCATTGGGAGCCATTTTCGAGTGAAATCACGAAAAGCTGAAAAAAAACCACCATTCAGTAAAATAGCACGTCTGGTTGATGGATTTTTGCCTAAAACATCCAGGTTAAATGTGGATAAAGTATCTAAAGGAAATATAAATTTGAGCTTCCTACCATTTTTCATTTTTTAAGATATTCTGTTAAAATACATTCGCTTAAAACTTTTTGTTCATACTCAGGGGACTTCAAAACCTGCATTTCCGGTGGAAAAAAACTCAATTTCAAAAATTTGACACAATCGCACTACTCCTCTTAAATATTATTAGTAAGAGAAATTAAAAAAAAAAATATTCAATATATAGGAGTCTCTATATAAGAGTAGTTACCATTTAAGATCTTTAAATATATCCGTTTATATTGGAATCAGATGTCTTGAATAGGTGAAGAATAGGTGGATGTTAGTTAGAGAGTTGTTACTCGAAATACGAACTACTGAATTTACGAAAATAGACTATATTTTAACAATAATTTAAAGTGTTTGAAATAATAACTATAATTAATTTAAAGTGATTAAAATAGTAACTAAGATGCACAACTGTAAATGATTATGAATAATAATAATTATATGTTTAAACTCCAGGTGGTTCCATGTTTCATCAGGCGTGCCTCAAGGCTCTCATCTCGGTCCTTGGCTATTCAACGTTTTCATTAACGACATTTCTAAAACTTTTCTGCACTCAAAATTCCTCATGTTTGCAGATGACCTAAAATTCTTCAGTAGAATAACTTCAACGCAGGATAGTGAGAAATTGCAAGAAGACCTAAATCGCCTTTTAGTGTGGTGCAAGGAAAACGGTATGGAAATGAACATCAATAAATGTCAAGTCATTTCGTTTTCTAGGAAACGGAATAATGTGGATTTCTCCTACACCATCCAGGGTAATCTCCTGGATTGCGTTACAAACATTAGGGACCTAGGAATCAAACTAAGTGCTAATCTTAGATATGCAACTCATATTGACGAAACTTGCAAAAGAGCTTCCAGGATGCTGAGGTTTGTGATCCGGAAAACAAGAGAGCTCGAAGACCCTAAAGCAATCTTGGCGGTCTATACGTCATATGTTAAAAGTATTTTAGAATATGGTTCACTGGTGTGTAACCCATATACAAAGAGCGACGTGGATAGACTGGAATGTATACAAGGGCGATTTATCAGATATTACATAAGGAAGTTCCCCCACGTTAAATTAGACATTGATTCCTTAGAAATAAGGAGACTGAAGACTGATCTATTATTTCTTTATAAACTGATCAATAATACAATCGACTGTTCGGAACTTCTGGCTGATATTCCCTTCCATGTATCTCCCATCCACTTAAGACATTCCTATATGTTTGCACTTCCTCATCATAGCACAAACCTATTCTTTCACATAAACATTCTGTCAAGAATATGCCGGGAATGGAATGAACACATCAATAATAATTTGGACTTCTCAGTGAAATTGTCATATTTCAAAACATTATTAAATGAAGTTTTACCTCTGTAAACAAACTATGTTTTATATATATTTATATTGTTATTGTTTACACCACTGTTTTATCTATATTGTTATGTTTTAAATGTTACTGTTTGACTTACATTATTTATTGTAATGTACAAATTTAATTCATGTTATGACTTCAACCACATGGCACAGGTTGTTTGTTGATGAAATAAAAAAATTTAAAAAAAAAATTAAAAAAAAAAACCTTGAATAGGGACGCGCTTGCGATGTGTGAAACTTAACTGCTTGAACTGACGTGAACTGATGTCTGAACGTTGAATACTGATTTGATACTCATGTATAACTGAAGTATAACTGATATAATACTGATGTATAACTGATCTAATACTGATCCCCTCTCCCAGTGGGGCGATATTGGTATCACTCACACATTGACAGGTGTGTAAGTACTTGGCACACTAAGACATCCCTTGCTGTATGTTGACCTTAGTTAGGTCGGTGATCAGGGTGAGTTAGGTCAGTGACCAGGGTGGCGACAGATGGTGGCCAGTCGGTGATTATCAAAGACTGTTTGTTAATAGATGGTAGCCAGGTGGCCTTTTGAGTGTTCGTTGACCCTTGTATGAAAGGAATACCGGCCAGGTGGCTTCTGTACACTGGCCGTATAATGACCCCTGTTTGAAAGGGTTTTAGCGGCGTTCCTTTGACCGTGTGTTGACCCTTGTTTGAAAGGGTTTTTGTTTGCCGCGGTTTTTGACCTGAAGATAGCGGCTGGCTGGAACCACTAGTTATAATTTTTAGATTTATAATTTAAAAATTATATCTTTTCTTCTTGCTATCACATTACACGTTTTTTGTTTTCAAGAATAGAGAATAACAAAAAAAATCAATGATTATGTGTGTGTGTGTGTGTTTATGTGTATAAAATGTACAGATAATCGCAAAACAATAGAAAATCTATTCAATAAAGAAGTAACATGGTCAATGTAGATATTATCGAACATAGATATACGATGTGAGGTGTATCTTCTACTTAAAAACAAACGACCGAGTGCGTATATACAATGTAGATAGGCGGGGGTATTGCTTGAAGAATGAACTTTGATAGGTGAAGATTAATTAGGTGGTATTGTATTCTGAAAGATGATTTTAAGTAGGATAATCACTTATATTGAATAGGGTGATCTGGTGATCAAACTTCTGATATAAATATCCATGGCACAATATAGTCTGCTATATATATATATTTATACCTCTTACGAAAGGTCATTGTAAAGAGTGCCTCCTAATCTAAACAAGAGAAGCTTTACGTAAATAATCAGAGAATGACGTAGAGTTCTGAAAATATGTCTCTATTTCTTTTTTAGTGATGATAATATAAAATAATAAAAAACAAAACGAAATAAAAAAGTGTTGAACTAGGTTCCTGCAGAACAGAAACGAAGAGGATGTCCCCGAATAGGTTGGTAAGATAGAATAGATCCCGAAATGGAGGAAAGGGTTCCAAGAGAAGGCCTACTTGGATATAGACAACTGGATATTGGGTATCAGAAGTAGTCTAAATACTTTAGAATACAAAACAAAAAAAATCTGGTATGAAACACTCACACAACTTTCTCTTACTCCAGTATTCAAAATTGTACCTAATAGGCAAATTTTATCGTTTGTGCACCAAATTTGATGGAATTCCTTGGAGTTCGTCGAAAACCTTAATAAAATGATCATTAAAAGCCGGATTACTATTTTTTTTTTAACTCGAAATTTTGGCCATCTATTTATTTCTAAATTAATTTTGTTTGGATGGCAGAATTGTATAATCAACTACATATCACTTTAGAAAAAGACATAACCCCACCCCTACCCCAAAAGCCCCTTTAAACGACTATCCAGGAGACATGTTCAAATAGCCGTTTTCTTGAAAATACCAGAAACTGAAAAATACTTTTCAGTAAAAACGCACTTCCGGTTTTCTGATTTTATTCAAATTCGAAATTTCTACAACATATTTAATTCTAATCAGTATTATTTAGCAGATGATTTTCTTTGTTGGCCGTCAGTTGTAAGATGAAAACAAGAATTTGTTGGCTTATCGAACAATTCAAGTAAAAACCAAAAACCAAAAAAAGTAATTTTGTAATTGTTTTTTTATTAATTAACAAGTTCGACGTTTCAACAAACTTTGTTTGCCTGCTTGCTTGGGCGAGTTGGAGTTAAAGGATATCCTGGGATATTGTAGACTGACCAGTAGGTTACTGGGGGAGACTATTTAAGGGAAAGATATGGTGGGCATCGTGGGGATAAAAGCCATATAGGCTTAGGTCCATGCCGCCAGGCCCCGGTCTAATAATAATAATAATACACACACCATTTGCTCAAAACCACTTTTTTGGACTCAGGGACCTCAAAACGGATATTTTCGGTGAAAACTCGATATCTAAAGTTTGACACGATTACAATACTTCCTCTTAGTAGGAGTAAGGGCTCTTACTATGTTCCTGCGGAACAGAAACGAAGAGGAAGTCCCCGAATAGGTTGGAAAGATAGAATAGATCCCGAAATGGAGGAAAGGGTTACGAGAGAAGGCCTACTTGGATAGGAACAACATTAATGGCGCCCCTAATTGCAACTTGTAACTGCATAATTTAAATTTAAACCTAACTGACTGAGGCCCCTAACTGACAGAGGCCCCTAAAACTCCTCTAAAACCAATTTTTGCGGATAAAATGTTGCAAATGAAAGTGAAGATTAATATCTACGCAAACAATGATCATTCAAACTTTAAAGGAAATCCTTCCCAGCCTTTTTCGAGAAAATTTCAAAAAACTCTTCCGGTTTTCCGATTTTCATCAAATTTGGAATTCTAACACTGTATCTAATGTGCATTAGTATTATACAGATCAGAGACATTTTCCGTGGTAGCCTGCTTCATTTTGTGGTCATCGACCGGTTTCGGGCGTTCGCCCATCTTCAGGATGCGTTTTTCAGACAGTGTGACAACACAGGTTCGCACAGAGCAACTTAGTTTCACACTAACTGAGACGTATTTTTAAAAAATAAATAAAATTTTATTCATAAAATTTTTAAAAATACGTCTCAGTTAGTGTGAAACTAAGTTGCTCTGTGCGAGTCTGTGTTGTCACACTGTCTGAAAAACGCATCCTGAAGATGGGCGAACGCTCGAAACCGGTCGATGACCACAAAATGAAGCAGGCTACCACGGAAAATGTCTTTGATGCTTTCCAGCTCTGCGGAACCAACCACCACAACAAATTTTATACAGATGGTAGAATCTTAAATTCCATTGAAGTGGTACTTTAGTAGAAAGCTTAGCGCTACTGCCCCCCCCCCCATCGAACAAACAAAAACTCATTTTTCCGGGAAAATATTTTTAAATAAAAGTGATAGGCGATTTATGTTTCCAGATTATATACAAAGTTTTTTTTTTTTTTTTTAAATATGCATGTGACGAGGGATAAAATCTGGAGAAAATTGTATGAGTGTTTCACACCAGATTTTTTCTGTTACACTCGACACTTGTTGGGTTATTGATTGTATGTATGTGCGAGAGGTTATAAGGTTATATATTACTATATGTTCGGTCGGCTCCCTTTGAGAGATTAACTCTGCCTCGATATTTTTAGCTTGGTATTTTTTCGTCATCATATTTCCCACGCCTTCTCGCCTTATGTTTCTCATACGCTTACTTCCGCCCGCGCGTACGTACGCGCTAATCTCCTTAGTGCCCTTTGACACTCATTTCCGCCACTAATGGTTTCTGAGAAACGTAGTTATTGCCTTCCCCAAACTTCTGCATCACCCCTCTTCCATCCCTCTTCCTATTTCACCATTTGGCCACATCGTTTTTCCCCCTACTTCCTATGCCGGCCAGTCCCCTTTTTCGTCCTCTCTTGCTCACTTGCTCTTTACACCTCGCCTAGTGAACGTGTAGTTGCCGCTTCCTTCTAGTGCCAGTGCTTTTACTTCACCTTAATAATTTATTCGCCGTATTCGCACCTTCGTGTTCAAATTAATTATTTACTGTCTCTGTGAGACGCAAGAATCTTCCTTCCTCGCCACCAGTGAAGAATCACTCACCTTCCGCGCCTGGGTTCTTCTAGTACCATCAGCCACTTCACCCGCTTCCACGAAGCACCCCAACCCCCCTTCCTCTCTCCTCAAATCTTTCTTTCGCCAAATTGCACACATACATACGCACACCTGCACTCACACTGATTCACACACACCCACTTGCTCCTTCCTCAGTCCGCCTATCACTTCAGCGTCACGCCTTCAACTCATCACTCACCGTCAGCTAAGGGTAAGTCTCATTTTCATTTCTTTCCACTGTTTTTTCATTCCGCTTCTCGACGTACGCTCGCCACCGCACCTTGGGTGTCTGCCGCGCAGACACTATATATGAGTGTGTGTTTAATTACAAAATGGAATTATTATAAATTATGATTAGACATTAGAAAATAGTGCATAATAAATAGCATGTTTTGAAGGATACTTTATAACTAAATTTCTAAAGTATGTTCAATGTTTTATCAAGTCATTTTTATTAGGAGCTGGGGGGGGGGTTAAGAAATTTCAGGAGCATTACTGTACTAATAAGAATAGATAAATTTTGAAGAAAAGCAATGCAAAATTTAAGGATAGTCAAAAAATCTTGTAAAAATAATAAATAAATATAAAAAAAAAATACATCAAGGTTAATACAAGAAAATATGTAGATAAATTGATATGTAAGCAGGTTGGCAACAAAAGGCAAAAATTGTAGATGATAATTCAAATAAATTATAATAGAGAGAATCAAATGTATTCGTTTCTATTTATCATGCTTATTGCTGGCTAAATTATATTAATTTATGTTTAAATTATATTAAGAATATGTTGGAGAGAGATATCGTGATGTGATTTGTTAAATGTATTTTTTTAATAGAACGCGATAAGAAATTTCCAAAGTATATTATGTAGATAATCTGTATTTTTAATCGGGGAAGAAAGAAGAAAATTTAGTTCCACAGGTTAGAATTTAATAAGAGGTGCTTGCATCATACAACCATTTTTTTTTTTTTTGTGCGTAAACATACATTAAAACATATGTAGTGGAAGGACAAAATCGAAAAATAATAGTTTAAAGTTTCTGAATATTTTATAGTATCCAAAATTGTATTTTTGTTAATATTTTATAATTGTTTTAGTGCTGTGAATTTACCTTCAAAAAGTGTGTATTTTAGAACCAGGTATATTAAATCTGGTCATTGCTATTAAGAAAACAAGGGCACTAAATCCCGTTAGGGTAACTCTTTTGTATAAGAGAATTCCCCCGCGAGAGAGAGAGAGCAATTCCAAAGAAGAGAGTCTAACATTAGCTTTTAAAGAATAAAGAGTAGACAGTCTGCACTTAGCCTTCAATCAACTAAGTCGCAATTCTACTTCCAAAGCCAGAACACAACTTCAGGAATCGCTCTCTAAATATCTGTGCCAGTTTCACAATATATTAAATAAGTTTATAATATCAAATAACTTGTAGTTATTATGTGAAAGATTACATTTAATTGTTAACAGTGGTGCTTTCTTAATTATTCTTATACTTCTATCTTTTCCTCAAACATACTTACAAGCCCTTTATTATACAAAACCGTTCGTGCAACTACAAGTACACACATTACACCATTACATTACACATACATGAGAATTAGCAGTTTAAAAAAAAAATTTATCATGTATAACTGTGGGTAAATTGCAGTAGGAAAAGGCCGTATGAGTGTTTCATACCAGATATTTTTTTCTTTTATTATTAAATATTCAATTTTGTTAATTATTTCTCTAGTTCTAAGGAGGCAGCGGCCACCTATGCCCATAGATGAATTCCAGTACGAATGTAATAAATTCCTTTCTCCTCTAAAAGAGATAAAGAGACAAAAAGATACCAAAGTAAACAAAAATAAATTTTCAAACAAAAAAAAAAAATGGTAGAAAACGTGTAACGAAAACAAAAAAATAAAGATCTCCATATATTTATATATAATAATAGTTTAGTAAGAAAAGAAAACTTTGACTAGAAAGAAAATAGCAAAGAAAGAAGCTGTGGTATTTGAGCAGCCAGTCAGGAAAAGAAAAGTTCAGAGAGTAAAAAAAAAAAATATTAAAGTGGAAGAGAATACGCAGATAAGGTTAGAAGCTGGGAGGAAGGAGTAAAGTAAATCTAGGTCAGCGATAGTACCAACTTCCTTTTCTAAAAACAACAATAATCTGTTCAGTAGTAAAAGAGATTCTCTTTAAAGAAATGAAAATATCGTATTAAAAATTTTAAATAAAATAAAGAAGTAGTATACTTTATTATGAAAACATAACATTATACACACATACACACACACACACACACACACACACACATTCACAGAGGAATCAAATTAACATGAGACTTAAAAAAAAAAAAAAACAGTTGTTATCATTATTAGGTTCACCTATTTCTATGACGACAAAAATCTTAAAACGAATTCTTTGCTATACTGAGCACAATAATGTGACGTAAAGATGAATTTATACTTTAAGAGCTGAGTTATTTTATTCATCTATCAAGTATACAAAATGGTTTTGACAAGAACGCAATATTTACTCTTAAGTGGAGTCTCAGTTCAGACGGATCCAAAACTCCGACCGGGGTCGGAGCCGAGGTCTATGGGGGCAGGCCTAAAGTTTAGATCAAGTCCAGTGTAGGAAAGTACGCCACAGTCTTTCAGGTTGAAGTCTTTCAGGTTACAACTCTGCGCTAAGGAGGATTATAAGGCAAGGCATAGTTGGTAGGAGGGTGGCCATATATTCCGATAGTTAGGCAGCCCTGAAGGCACTCTACCAAATAGTCTCAGGACTGGTGTGGGATAGCTTAACAGCCCTAACCACACCGAGGTGGATGCTCGGAACAAACTAACACTCGCCTGGGTGCCGGGTCACGCGGGGTTTCTGTACAATGAAAGGGCGGATGCCCTAGCGAGGGAGAGTTCGCAGGATACCTTTTATAGGCCCCGAACCCTTCTGCGGCTTATCCAGGAGCCTTATTCAAACTTCTATCAAAGGTTGGATACAAGAACAGCGTCTGCTTTGGTGGTAGAGAACACCAGGACAGAGGCAGGCAAAGCTCTTTATCAAGAAACATTTGCCTAAATTCACTAGAGATCTACTGAGCCATAGCCGAAATGATATAAGGCTAATTGTGGGTCTACTAACTGGGCATTGTAGGCTGAACAGACAAATGCATCATCTACAACTTGCAGATAGCGCGGTATGCCGATTCTGCAAGGCGGAGGAAGAAACCCCTGTGCACATCCTCTGCGCGTGCGCCGGCCTGGTGAGGACAAGGTTTCTTCAATTGGGGACAGGCAATCCCGAAACTATGAGCTTCATGACGGAGCCGCTCTCAGCTTTGCTAGGACTGATTAGGTGGGCAAAGCTGAGGGTTGTGCTATAATTTAAGAGGATCCACAATAGACCTCGTCTTGTAGGTCGCAATGGAATGAGGCTTCCCTTCCCCCCGTTTCTAATCTAATCTAACAGGAGCAACAAAAAGTCTTATGAGTTTACAACAAATTTTTTACTTTCTCTTCTGTTGTTTAACGATCATGTCAAATTTTGGAAAATACTTTGAGTGCTCCTAAGTACAAAAAAAAAAAAAAAAATCTGTTGTGAAACCCCCACAAACAATTTTCTCTTAGAGCGCTTTACAATCATTTAATTAACAAATTCTCTTAAAATTTAAAATTTTTACAAAAATATTTGATTCTCTTTTACAACAATTTGGAAAATCTAAACTAATTAAAATTACTTTGGGGGGGGGGAGCATAGACTCCTCCTTTCCTAAAACTTCTTTACTGAAACTTATGAACTTCCTCGAAGGAAGAAAAAAAATTCCCAACAAATTCATTGGAGCCATTTTCGAGAAAATTGCAAAAAAAAAGTAAAAAAAAAAAAAATTATTTAGTAAAGTGGTTACTTCCGGTTATGGAATGTTGACAGATATAACTTACTGTCCGGATCTTCCATGGTAATGCCTTAACGGAATATCAAGTTTGAACTATCTGCGATTTTTCGTTTTTTGAGTTATACTGTTCACACGGTGAAAACTGGATATTGAAAATTTCACGATACGATTACAATTACGTCCGGTTATCCGATTTTCTTGGAAACTTGGAATTTCGACATCATATTTAATTCTAATTAGTATAATGTAGGTGATAGAATTATGTAATTAACGGAAATAGCACTTTAGAGGATAATATATATAACTCCACCGCATCCCTCAAAAACCCACCACTTAAATTAATTTTCCCGTGAGAAATGATTCAAATAATAGTTGTATTCTAAAAACCACTTTTTTTTGTATTCAAGGGACCTCAAACCGTGAATATCCGGTGAAAGGTCGATATTGAAAATTTTACAACACGATTACAATATTTCCTCTTACTAAGGGATTAAGAGAAAGTAAATAAATTTGTGCCATAATCTCTTGTTCCAGCATCTTGCACTATAGTGCAATTATCTCCAGTGCTCTGTTTCCTTTATAATAAATATTAATATTTTTTTTTTGTCACCTTTATTACAATTTTAACTGTCAGTTTTATCATAATATTAACTATTTGATAATCTTATATGTTTATATTATTGAGTACTGGGTGATGAAATTTTGGGGAGGGTGTTTGGTGTAGTGGTTATGAACATGGACTAGTAAGTGGTAGGTAGCCAGTTCGAATACCGCGTATAACTGTTAAATTTTATTTCCTTTAAAAAAATGTTAATAGTAAAGTAGGTGCTTCCGCCGTGCTCCACGACACTTATTTGATAGCTGGACGCTAAGCTCGCCTGCAAAAAATAGACATTACTATACATTGATGAAATTTTCACCCTATCATCATCTTCGATTTAAATTAAAATTATGGTGCGTCTTTCTAGTAAGAGTAAGTATTGTGATCGTGCCAGATTTTCAAAGTAGAGCATTCACCGGAAATATATGTTTCGATCATGTTTTTGGTGTGCCCTGAATTCGAAAAAATATGTTTTTTTAGCGAATGATCTGTGTGTGGGTGTGTATGTTTTTTTTAACAGAATATCTCAAAAACGAGGTGTCGCAAATAGCACAAATTTGGTATTCCGTTAAAATACCCCCACCACCGTATCTGATACGAAAATTTTGTGGGGAAACTCTATCAACCGGAAGTGCGACTTTACTGAATTTTTATTTTCAGTTTCAGTGAGTTTTCTCAAATTTCGTATACTATTTATATATGTCATATTTCATGGGAAAGGCAGGATCCCAAAACAGCGCCAATTGTTGTATGGGAATAGGCCAATAGAAATGACCAATAATTATATGTATCTGGGTGTCAAATTTAGCTCCTCTGGGAAGTTTTTGCATGCATTGTCCCATTCCGAAAGAAAAGCGAACATAGCAACCAATAGGATCCGTACTATTCTGTTGCGATCTCGTGCAGATAGTTGGGACGCTATGATGACCATGTATAAAGCAATTGTGCGAGCGACTTTCCTGTACGGTGCCGAGTTTTGGGCTTGTCTTTATACTGAACGGATTGAAGCGGTTCAAACGCGTTTCTTGAAGAGCGTGCTGTCTTTGCCCATTAACACGCCTCATTATTTGGTACGATTGGAAACTGGTTGTGAATGGCTGAAAGTGCCGCTGTTCAGCGCTATGATTAAGTGGTGGGTGAAATTATTGCAAATGCCCGATTCTAGATTGCCTAGAATCTGTTTTTTGAATATGATCAGATATGAAGGGCTGTCAATTGATTACAACTGGGGTTTACAGTTGAGGTCGTTATTAATAATGGTCGGTGCTGATAATTTGTGGTTGGACCAGGATTTGCGCACTGTTCAGTCTAGCCTATCGGACTTGGTACTGAGAATGAGAAATCATTGTTTGTCTTTGGACATAAATCGTGCTCTCAACTCTCAGTACAATACTATCTACAGGACTGTGGGGATACTAGGTGAGTCAGAGAGTTATCTTCGACTTAAAATTAATTTTAAAAAAATTAAATTTATATGCCACATCCGTTTGTCCTCAGACAACTTGTTAAGATTTTCCATCTCTGGTAAATACTATTCGATTCTGGCTAGTGAGATATGTATTTTATGTAACAGAGCACCAGAATCGTTGAACCATATTTTATTTACTTGTCCTGCCTTGAATCATTTAAGATTGTTATACTTGCACGACTATGAATGTGACGTTAGCTCATTATTAAGCGATCTTCATCACATTCAAAAACTGAACAACATTTACAATTACTTTCTACACGCCATGTCACTAAGGGAACTTATAAATTAATAATTCCGTGTTATTTGTTTTATTTGATTTACTTTAAGTATTCCTTTATGGTTAAAGATATTTATTTTCTTAGCATTGTCCTGAATTTTTCTTTTCTGTTTGATTTTGTTTACGATGAAGTGTCTTTTATTTATTTAATATATAATTATGTAATACATTTAATTTCCTTTAATTTATTTTTGTAGTTTGTTTCAGTTTTTAAACTAAATGAGTTGTTTTAAAACTAAATGAGTTGTTTATTTTACTTTGATTTTTTGTATTCTATTTATTTTTCATTTTGTACTTTATTGTACTGACCCATCTCTATTTGTAAAAACTGTAGTTTAAACAAATAAATAAATAATAATAATACTATTTATATATATATAATACCTATCACTTTTATTGTAACATTTTTCCCTCTATAGAGGTAGGTAAGAGGATTTTTTAATATTCCAATTAAATTTTAAGTCATTCTTCCAAAGTGATAAAAATTAGTTAAATAGTACAAATAATTAGTGATAAAATTTAAATATAAGTAAAAGTATAAGTATAGATTAAAGTAAAAATTTTTTATAATTTGGCATTCATTAGCCAAGATAAAGTTAAGTGATTCCAGAAATAGTAATAGGTAAATGGAATTAGTAGGACAAATATAAAAAATTTAAATTAGGCATACAAATTTACAAAAACAAATATATTTGTGATATTTACAAAATGATACATAACTGTAAAATTACAATAAAACCTAGTAAATACTTCAATGAAATTTATTTCAATAAATTAACAATATACATGCGTGTATATAAATTTATAACTAAGCATTCTTCATAACTCAATAATAATAATACTGTCATTTTAATTATTTGTACAGGCCTTAATAAAATTAATAATTTTAATATCGACCAGATCCTCTCGTGTTAGTACCACCACTTCTGTTGCTGTTTACAAATCTGCTGTCACCAAAGTGAATACTGCTTTTATATATTTTTAAATTACTTCCGCTATAATTACCAACGTATTTTCTGCTGCCAAACTGACTATCGCCTTGGTTCCTATGTGAATTGCCATTTCCGTTTGAAACACCTTCACTGCTGCCACCATATCCATCAGCAGTGCCACCAATTTGGCGATGGTTTTCATATTTATGGTTTTTATATCTATGGGAATTTCCACTTTCTCCAAAACTACTTCCGCTATTGCCTCCAATCTGACCATTGCTTTCATAACCACTTGTACCATGACTCATGCTAGCATTACCTCCGCTACTGCCTCCAAAATCAACCGAAATGTCTCCAAACTGGCTATAGATTTTTGTATACCTATGAGAGCTTCCACCTCCACTACTCTGACGGCCTCCAAAGTGGCTATGGCTTTCATTTGGCCACATTTGAACATTTGAAACACCCCTTACATTAGCATTACTTCCGCTGCTAACACCTAAACCACTGCCTTCAAATTGGTTTTTATACCCATGGGAACTTCCACTTCCTGTATTGTCCCCAATACCAACAGAGCTGCTTTCAAAGTCCTCATTAACTTTATACCCATTTGAATCGCTATTTATGCTAGCTTCACCTCCGCTAGTTCCACGAAATCCTTTAGAAGTTCTCCCACAGTGATTTTTACAGCCATGGGAACTTCCACTTCCTGTGCTGTCGCCAAACCCATCAGAGCTGCCTCCAAAGTTGTGAATGTTTTTATTCGCATTTGAATCATCACTTATGCTAGAACTAACACCGCTATTTCCACCAAATTTTCCAGAACTATCTCCAGAGTGGGAACTTCCAATGATTTCGTCAAATCCACCAGAACTGTCTCCAAATTGACTGCTACTATCATAACTGTTTGAACCTCCACCACCGCCTAAATTACTTCCGCTGCTTCCACCAAATCCACCAGAATTGCCTCCAAACTGACTGCTGCTCTCATAACTGTTTGAACCGCCACTTTCGCCAAAATTACTTCCGCTGCTTCCACCAAATCCACCAGAACTGTCTCCAAATTGACTGCTACTATCATAACTGTTTGAACCTCCACCACCGCCTAAATTACTTCCGCTGCTTCCACCAAATCCACCAGAATTGCCTGCAAACTGACTGCTGCTCTCATAACTGTTTGAACCGCCACTTTTGCCAAAATTACTTCCGCTGCTTCCACCAAATCTACCAGAACTGCCTCCAAATTGATTGCTGCTGTCTGAACCGCTACTTTTGCCAAAATTACTTCCGCTGCTTCCACCAAATCCACCAGAACTGCTGCTGCCTCTATAATAACTGCTGCTGTCTCTATACCCACCATAGGAGCTTACTTCGCTACCACCTCCAAAGTCTGAATTTCCAACGCTTGCTTCATTATTTGAAGTGCCACCAAATTCCTCTTTTTGAACTTCATAACATCCACCACCATTTTCTCCATGAAAACTTCCACTACTGGAATCTTCTTCTTCCAACCCATGTCCATCTTCTTCATGAATATTTACAGGGTATGGTACTTCAATGGGGATTTTTACTGGTACTTTAACTGGATAGGGTACAACTTTTTCAACTGGATAGGGAACTGGTTTTTCTACCCAGATTGGTATCGGTTTTTCCACATGAATGGGTACTGGTTTGTCTACTTTCACCTCTACTGGATATTGTACTATTTTCTCCACCTTGTACGGCACTTCTTTTTCAACTTTTACATGTACTGGATATGGTTTTTCTATGGGCACTTTGACTGGATATGGTACATGTTTCTCTAGTGTATATGGTACTTTTTTTTCCACGTATACGTTGAACGGTTTTGGTATATACACTGGATATGGTTTGTCTACGGGTACTTTCACTGGCACGGGGATTTTCTTCTCCACTATATAAGGTTTAGGTATGGGTACTTCCACTTTGTACGGTACTTTCTTTTCCACATATACTGGATATGGTTTTAATACATAAACATGGTATGGTTTATCTACGGGTACTTCAACTTTATAAGGTACTTTCTTTTCAACGATCACTTCATAAGGTACTGGCACTTTTTTAGTAATAGTGATGGTTTTCACTTTGTGCTTATGATATTCATCATGATTTTGTAAATGTCCAAGTCCATGATGGTGATGATGGTGATGTTGCTGATGATGCCAATCACCAGAGTTGCCAAAATCTTCTGTGATTCCATCACTTCCTTCATCTACGGATAGTTTTCGTTTCCTTTTCGCCAATAGTAACATATTACCGAACACAACACATAATAATGTGCAAAACACGAACACTTTACAATAAATCATTATGCTCGTACTCAAGTTATACTCAGGCACAAGTTAGAATACTTTATCTTATCATTAGTAAATGCTTCATTTATTTATATATATATACGTTACTACTTCCACGAACCTTCAATCCCCCACTAACAAAAATAACTCCGTATTATCGGTCCGTTTATAATTTAATTATAATTAAATCGTATATCACCCATAACATTAATAAAATTCATTATTATATAAGAATTAAATACAATATTCTAATATCATCTTCATTGAATATTTATATACATTTTATAAACAAAATTAAGAATTTCCGCTGATCATTGCAATTATTATTGCTTACTTCCTGCTGTAATAGTTTTAATTAGCATAATTATAATTGAATTTCGACGCATGTATAAAGAGGAAGTAATGCAAACTCAGGAGGAAATTGGTTTGATTAGGTTTTATTGATTACAAATTATAATAATAATAATAATAATAATAATAATAATAATAATAATAATAATAATAATAATATATCTGATATGAAACTTACACTATTTTACACAATTTCCTTTTTCTCTTACCACTTTCTGACAAAAATTTTCTTAAAACTTTGAATCTGTAATAAACTTTTAGGTGGACTTAGCTTTACATATTATACTATAGATGGACATTGATTATATTGTTTTTAAGGCTTAACGATTTACCGGAATATCAATTTGTCTGGAAATAATATTTCTAAATAAAAAGTAAAAAGGTGGATATATTAATGGGTCCGCAGCAATGCTGGATAACTTATGCGATTTTATCTGTCGTAGCATGCATATTTCTGAGATGTTACTGACCGATTTCATATTTTCATCCATTGCCAGTGGTAAGGCTATCAAGTTTCTGTAGAGAGTTGACTTCAACTTTTTGTTTCTGTTCCAACCATCCCATTAGTAACAAAAATGAAAAAAAAAAAAAAGTATCAGGTATGAAAGCACACACTACTTTGGTGAGGGAACAAGAACCAACCTACCAAACTGAGACAGGTAGAGAACAAATTTTAAATTTTAACGTTTCAGATGCCCCAGAACAAAAAAAAAAAAAAAAATCTGGTGTGAAACACACACACAACTTTCTCTTACTCCACTTTTCAAAATTATAATTGAGAAATTTTTATAGTTTACTAAAATTTTATGAAATTCGTCGAAAAATGAAAAAAAATGTTCAGTAAAAGCGCACTTCCGGTTTACTAATTTCCTCGGAATTTTGGCCATCTATTTATTTATAATTAATTTTCTTTGGATGATAGAATTGTATAATCAACTATGATAGCACTTTAGAGAAAAACATAACCCCACCCCTCCCCCAAAAGTGACTTTAAATGAATTTTCCCAGAGAAATGTTTCAAATAAAAGTTGTAACTCTTTATCTATACAGTACACATTCCTACTTTAAAGAAAATCGTTGGAGCCGTTTTCGAAAAAAATACCAGAAAACTCAAAAATACATTTCAGTAAAAACGCATTTCCGGTTATACAATTTTTTTCAAACTCGGAATTTCAACAAAATATTCAATTCTAATTAACATTATTTAGATAAAAGAATTGTCTAATAAACTGAAAAAAGCACTTTAGAGGAAAACCTAACCCAACCTCTCCTTCAAAACTGCCCTTAAATGAATTTTCCCGGAGCAATGTTTCAAATAAAAGTTGTAGTTCGTTGTATGTGTAGTTGATATACCAAGATTGAAGAAAATCGTCAGAGCCATTTTTGAGAATAACGCAATAAATTAAAACAAAAAACTTGTAAAGTGGTACTTCCGGGTGAGGAATTTTGACAGATGACGTACTGTCAGATCCCATGGTGATACCTAAACGGAATATCAAGTTTGAACTTTCTAGGCTTTTTCGTTTACGAGCTCTACTGTTCACACACACAACACACCTCGCACCATTTTCTAAAAACTATTTTTTTGGACTCAGGGGACCTCAAAACGGATATTTCCGGTGAAAACTCGATATCGAAAATTTGACACGATTACAATACTTCCTCCTTACTAGGAGTAAGAGAAAGTAAAAATGAGGAAATCTGAAAAAAAAATTCATTCACTAAACTTGCACTTCCGGTTGATGGATTTTGCCCATAAACGATCCAATCAGTTACAATGATAATCAGAGTTTGATCTTCTTGCGAGTTTTCTTTGCTGTGACATTTTGTTTACAAATACACGCTCATTATCTAAAAGTTAATATTGAAAATTTGACACGATTACAATAATTCCTATAATTACCAAGAGAGTAAGAGAAAAATAATAATAACAATAAAAATATGTATCATATTATTACAGAAGGTAAAACATTAGTAGATATAATACATATTTAAATTAAATAAAACCGTTGAGTTCATCACCCCTCAGGTAACAAGATCAATATCACACTTGCTCTCCGAAGAACACGGCACTAAAACCAAGTGACCTATATTTTCATAAACACAACCATGAAACAGTGCCATAAAGACTTTTTTTTTTTATTCGAGTATTAATTTCTTTTATCACTCACTCACAAGATTTTATAATATGTATTTAAAAAAAAAATCTAATAGGAGAATAAAATGAACAATAAGACTAGAATATCCCATGTTAATGTAGGTTATAGCCGGTGGCCAAACACTTTTACTGATATTAATGAATTGTACAAAATATATACGTAACATTTACGAATAAAAATAAAATAAAATCTTTGATACGAGCAAAATATTTCCACTTTATAGTTTCACATTAATCTTCAAATTTGGTTCATTTGTCCAAACATAATTATAGAAGTGGTGTGGGGGGTGACAAATACCAGGTCTACCAACCTATGAGAATTTTTAGTCGTTTTCGAGATAATTCTGGGAGAAAAAAAAAAAGGTGATAGAACCATACATTGAATTGAAGTAGTATTTTAGAAAGAAATTTAATGTTATTGTTCCCCCATATTCTTCCCCCATTAATCAATGATTCCCGGGCAAATTGTTTCAAATAAAAGTGATTAGACATTTATGTGTGTAGACAGTATAGAAGTTTAAAGAAAATGGTGAGGCATAACGCATTTCCCTATTTCCAAGCTATTATTTAAATTCTCCATCAAGATCTGCCTACCTCAATCCCTAGTAGATTTGGAAGGAGAAGTAGAGGGACGTTTATCACAAGTATAATATAAGGGCTAGCTACTAACTCAAACGAACAGTCTATATATATGTCAGTCTTGTACACGCTTACACACACATACACACCCAGATCAATCTCTAAAAATATTTATCACAAACGATATTCACGAACGAATTTCTCATACAACTGTGAAAGAAAATAATTTGAAATTAATATATAATATGGAGAAGATAATTATTAGAACACAAATGAAACGTTGTATTTATATATATCTCTATATATATATATATATATATATATAGCCAAGGGTAATAACACGTGCAACAAACAAAGTAATATGCAAAGAGCAATATCATATATAGAAGTAGGATTTGTAAACAATATTAAATTTAATTAAAATAAATAATAATTAATATGTCATATCTTACTTAATAATTATATTTTATATTTATATTGTTTTAAAATATTTAATTCATGTTTATATGTTATTGATAATTATTTATAACTCAATAAAACTTACTCGTAGGTGGAGGGCGGTAACTAATGCGATATGGCCCTGAAAAAGCTCATTGCATATGGGTTCTAGCATGCTATTGACGCGGTTTCAAACCGGAAACTTAAGTGTAATAAAAATCAAATCTGTAAAGTGGTATTTCCGGTTGACCAATTTTGACCAAAATCGTTATTGTCGAATCTCTGGGCTAGCACCTAAATGAAATAGCAAGTTTCAGCTTACAAAGATTTTATGTTTTTGGTTAACCCCCACCCCCACCACCACTACAAATCCACTTTTTATTCATTTAAAACTTAATTTCGGAAATTTGGCAAGATCTCCAATACTTTCTCTTACTCAGTAGTACGAGAAAACAAAAATTATCAGCTGTTTGGCATCAGCTTTTCCCATTTAACCGGAAGTTTTTTACAAAACATTGTAAAAGCCATATTATGGATTAGGGATTTTTCCTTTGTATTTCCTTAATCAATTTTAAATTCCAATTACAACTATAAGGGGGGAGGGGGGAGGGAGGAATCAGTCACCAGTTTGAAAATAAACAATACCTGACAGAATATCCTGGCCTATAATAATCTCTTGCAACAGAGCTACACCAAACAAAGACCAACCACACCAGCTATACATATGCAGAATGATTTAATTATTTCCTGTCTATGTGGCAGGACACTCTATTTTGTTAATTACAAGCAATCTAATAACACTGCCCAATACAAACAAACAATATTCTCCGCCATTTCTATAATTAAGCATTCTGATTTACAGTGAAATTTTTCGTAATAACTAAATTTGTAAATCCTGTAGGTGAATAGGTTTCTGGAATAGTTATAACAATTTCTTTATTTAACTTGGAATGTTAACGTTAAAATTATGTTTATAATATTATAAGAAGTATGCACCATATTAAATTTATAAAATTTGGACTAAAATTCTATTTGCTAATGTCATCAACTACCCTACTTATACCTGACAACTAATGCACTTCTTATCGACTGGACAGGAATGGGGCGAATACTCCGTACTGTGGGCCAGAACCCTTTCTCCTAGGGATAACCAGAAGTGTAGTATGCGCATCACTCAGTGACTGGCTCTGGAGAGGACAGCACGACACAATCTGGAAACTAAGTTCAGGAGGCAAACACAGCAAGATGATTTATGTCGAAGCTGTTTAAAAATATATATATATAGAACCAAAATATAATAGATTTGAGAAGGAGAGAAGTTGGGTTAGATAGATAAATAAACTAGAAGTAAAGCTGTACACTGTATAATAGAAAATAGCACAAACTGCCTGGGCATTACACTGAAATATATATAAAATGATAGTGAGAGGTATTATTACTTTATTTGTCTATGGGGTGGGAAACCGTACGCTATCCAAAGTCTCACTGGGCCTATATAGCTACCCCAAGGAAAACAACAACAAGCCGGGTCTATAACAAAAATCCAGACCCGGATCTAATCCATCTAAGATTCACCGCAGTCCGAATAAATCGAACAATAACCTTAAGCGGAAATAGCCTAAGCTCTTCCACAGACATCCTATTCCGACCAAAGGTCCTGAACCTAATTTCCTCACAACCCAAGCAATCAATAGTGAGAGGTAAAGAGAAATGTTGATGACGCGTTGTGACTGCTATATGAACTCTGCTGCCAGACTGTTGGTAGACTCCCTCCTACACAGTTTCCTATTTAAACAGTTTCTCCCACTCTAGTCTGTCCTAAACTAGTGAGAGGGATCCTGTCTCTTCCACTGCTTCGGAACCATTACACAAAGGGACATTTTGCCTTAGGAAGGAATCAGATTAATCTGGTGACAGGCCTTGCAGTTTCAAGGAACATTTACACAAAGTGGGGATAGATAATTAACTCGGAAACTTTTGTGTAGATTATGTCAGAAGGAGGAGAAAACGGCTTTACACCTATTGTTCGATTGTGTTGCGCTATTAGATCTTTGATAAGATAATATCGTAAAAAATGCTGGTAGGAAAAATAGAATTCTAAACTTACAGGGGTTAGCACATTTAAGCATCTATTGGCTGAATGCCTGGTATCGTGTGCCCATCTCACGTCCTATTCTATTCTATTCTAATGCTCTCCTCGAGATGGTTTGAGTTTTCGAGAATGGATTAAATTGCTAAAGAGTTCCTGAATAATAAGAACAGGTATCTCTATTAATAAATAAATAAATAGAAACAACCCTTAAACCTAAGAAGAAACTATTGACTAAGGTTTGCACTTCCGGTTAATAAATATTGACCAAAACATTCAGATAATGCGTATTAAACGAAATATCAAGTTTTATCTTCCTACAAGTTTTGGATTTTGAGATATTTTGTTCGCACACACAAACCATTCGCAGAAAACATTTAATATAACAGAATATGGATTTCCGGTGAAAATTCAATTTAAGAAATGTTGACATGATCACCATATTTCCTCTTGCAGAGTAAGACAAAGTAATAAAAAAAAAAAAAAATTAAAAAGAAATATTTATACAATGTGTCGTCACAAATATTAAATTAATTGAATCAATGTGAAACAGATATTACTATAAAAGGCAATACGGTATACAGTGATCATTCGTTGTAATTATACTGAATATGTAAAAAGCTCATTGTAAAACCATACCCGTTGGCAAGAGGCCATAGAATTATAAACAGCAAACGTTTGCAAATCTGTACTACCCAGTGTTGGGTCAGCAAGCTTTTTTATTCAACCGCCAATCCTCGATAACATTGTTTTTATTCCTTTTTTTTTTTACTCCATCTCTCTTATCGCTGTACGCGATCGTATTAAATTTTTGTAATACGTATTATACGCATACACTCAGACGAGTTTCTCTTATTATTGTTAATATAGTTATATATAAAGTGACAAATTTTCTGGTTAAACTTTCTGGTTACACACTACACTTTTTGACTTGTTGATTGGCAAGATCAATAGTATAACTCTAAACCTCTAAACAGTCCATGAAGGGCCAAGGCTTGCCAGACAGCGATTTGAATAGGAAGGCTTGTGGTAAAGACGCCGCAGTTCCCTCACCGTTTAGTTCCGGCCTTCGCTACCTAGAGCGCTACTAACTGTAGCTTCCCACTTTTCATCACGATGCTAGGTCAACACCGACTTTGCCTTCACGGGAATCGAACCCTGAATTCTCGCACGAAAGGCGGGTGCGCTAGCCACTAGACCAACGCGTGAGGACAAAATAGTAAGTATAAATAAACTTGAAATAAATTTAAAATATCTGTCTTAAATAATTTATTGTACAATTTTTTATTTGCCCCCCCCCCCGTGATTATTAAAACTTGGTGAAATTTAAAACATTATAAAGCCCCCTTTTGGGGACATACGGCTGCAAAAATTTGGGGGCTGAACCAAGTATTCCGGACACCTATCGTATTCAATTTTTCCAAAATCCAAAATCCTCAGAAGAATTACCAACGCCTCGTTCTATGGTTCCATCTTAACAACCTAATCACACTGATCTCAAAACCCCTTTGGTGCCATCATCTAATAAAAAAAATCTGGTGTGAAACACTCACACAACTTTCTCTTACTCCAGTTCTCAAAATTATAATTGACAAATTTTATAGTTTGTGTACCAAATTTAATTAAATTCGTCGAAAACTGTAAAAAAATGTTCAGTAAAAGCGCACTTCCGGTTTACTAATTTTCTTGAAACTCAGAACTTTGGCCATCTATTTATTTCTAATTAATTTTCTTTGGATGATAGAATTGTATAATCCAACTATGATAGCACTTTAGAGAAAAACATAACCTCACCCCTCCCCTATAAGTGCCATTAAATAAATTTTCCCAGAGAAATATTTTAAATAAAAGTTGTAGATCATTGTATGTGTAGTTTATATAGGTAGTTTCAAGGAAATTGTTGGAGCCATTTTTGAGAAAATCGCAAAAAAGTGAAAAAATTATTTAGTAAAGTGGTAAAGTAAATGCACTTCCGGTATACTGATTTCATTCAAACTCGGAATTTCAATAACATATTTAATTCTAATTAATATTATTTAGACGATAGAATTGTGTAATAAACTGAAATAGCACTTTAAAGGACAACCTAACCCCACTTCTCCCCCAAAAATGCCCTTAAATGCATTTTCATTGAGAAATATTTCAAATAAAAATTGTATGTGTAGTTGATATACCAAGTTTAAAGAAAGTCGTTAGTGCCATTTTTGAGAAAAAATGCCCTCAAATGCCCTGCCAGTTGAGGAATTTTGACAGATAACGTGCAGTCAGGTCCCATGGTGATACCTAAACGGAATATCAAGTTTGAACTTTCTGCAATTTTTTTGTTTTTGAGCTATGTTGTTCACAAACAGACACATACACACAAACCATTTTCTAAAAACCACTTTTTTGAACTCAGGAACTTCAAAACGGATATTTCCGGTGAAAACTCGATACCGAAAATCTGACACGATTACAATACTTCCTCTTACTAGAAGTAAGAGAAAGTAAAAATGCGTTAAAAAAAAATTCCATGACGCCGCCACCATCCAATCAACCCTAACTCGCTAGTCCAAAAACTCTCCCACACAACCCTACCAGAGGATTTAAACGCTGCTGGTCCCGCTGGACTAAATGCTAACTTGAAGTTAGCATTTTTGTGATAGCCAATAAAATGCATTAGGGAGTACTTCCATTAGGTGGGCATTTTCCAGCATATTTTTCACGTAATGTAAATCTCATTTTATCATCATCATCATATTCGCTTGTTATACAATAAATTTTATGAATTGAGAATTTCAAAATGACCTTTAAAAAAAAAAATACAAATCATTTTATACATCATATCTTAGTAATTAATCCCATTCACCACGTATTGTAGATACGCGGTGAAAAACGTTTAACACAAAAGTGAGGGGATCGAAATAATTTTTTCGTATTAAAAGGATACATTCCAAAAAACTCGACCAATATTTTCAATGCCATCTAATTTTATTAATTCGTTTTCCGGCTAAAATTTACACTTATAGGTTACATACACTGACAGTCTATACGGTATTATGTAGGGACAATATATATTGTCCAACACATCATATTAGATACACAAATAATTATATGTACATTTATATGTATTTTATAAAAACACGTACAAAAATTATTGTTTTTTTTTTTTTTTTAAATTTTGATATTTTTTAAGCAGTGTTTTTTTTCAACATCAAATTGTCGTCAAATTGTTCGATATCCGTTCATCGTTTTATTCATTTCGCCATTTGAATCAGGATCTAAATGGCTGCGCATACTTTTCTTGATGTTCCGCATTTCTGTTGTGGAAATTCACCAATTTCGACACACAATTCACCGACTTCGACACACAGCCATCACCGAATTCGAAAACTAAATGGCCAGGAAACTGAAATGTTTTGATAATGGCAGTGCCTCTTCCTATCCAAAGACAAGCGATAACGTAGCAGCAGTGGCAGTCATTGTTAATTTTGTTCGGTCTAACGAAAAAAAAAATAAGCCAAAAAATCTGGGTGACGATGCGCTGCAGAAAACAGTTATATTTAGATCGTCCGAGAAGCGAAAACTTTTCGTGTTAAGCGATTTTTCATGTTAAGCGTTTCCGGGTTAAACGTTTCTCACTGTACTTTTATTAAATAACCAAATGTAATTAAATAAATAAATACTTTCGTTCAATTCCGCTCTCAATAATTTTTCTTACAGAAGATAGAGAAATCAAAAACTGTTTCCGATCACTTCAATAATTTGAACTCGACACAGAATATTTCTAAATTAAAATGAGTCTTCAACTAGTTAGGCAATGAAAATTATTATTAAACAATTCTAAAGATTAAAAAAAAAAAAAAAAAAAAAAAAAAAAAATTGTTTACAGTTCAAAATCAGAGGTTGTAGTCAAAGCTATATTAATTTAATTAATGAACTAAGGCTGGAAATAGAATGTTTGTATTTTGTAGAATACGCAGAACAGTTTACATCCTAAGTCCCTAGAGGGCTCATCTCACTGAAATTAACAAACATTTGATATCCTGATTGAATTATATATCTAAACTCTTATTTATTATGGAGGGGAGAATGTTTTTCTCATCAAATGAAGTCTCTTAGATTTGGTTATTATAAAGTTTATTTTTACTAGTGGATAATTAGGATTTCAGATGTTTTCTTTGTAAAATTTAACCAATTTTAACATAAGTTCATTATGTTAAGCAAATAAGTTAATGTGCTTATTATTTAACATTAATGATTTTCCTGTGAGCAAAATTTCCACAGTTTTACTTAATATACAACTTTTGATTTAAATACATTTTTTTAAATAATTTTCTTACCATTTACATCTCTAGTAGGGTTAGATTGCGCCAACTAACAGAACATTTCAAACATAATGACAGTAAAATCACGTACCTATAATTAGAAAGTATTCTTTTATAATATTAGATTACTCTGATGTTTCTAACAAAGTTACATTCTAGACAAAATAAGAAATATTCACCCGGCATAAAGTAGGACATTTTCAGGACACGAGGTACATATATATGTACGTGTAATATATTGAATCATTTTTGTGTTCGATACAAACAGTTTTTTTTGTAGGCTCTGCTTTCCAATATAATGGAAAATTTAATATTAAAGTTCAATAGTTTCTGAAAAAAGAATTTTACTATATTTTTAAACCATGCATAAAGTTTCAACATGTTTGCATAAATTACCAAGTACCTCTGAGCCATAGCCGAAGGAATAATAGTGGTCATTGTAGGCTGAATTAATTACTACTTGCAGATAGCGCATTATGCCGATTCTGCTGGGACGAGGAGGAAACCTTTGGTACACATCCTCTGTGGAGTGCATCGGTCTGATGAGAACAAGATTTCTTCAACTGGGGACAAGCAATCCCAAAGCCATGAGCTTCATGACCGGAGCCCCTCTCAGCTTTGCAAGGCCTGATTAAGAGGGCAAAGCTGAGGGATATGCTGTAATTTTAGGCGATCTACAACAGACCTCTTATTGTAAGCCCACCCTCTCCTTCTATCAATCTAATCACCCTTCTATCATAGTCCAACTCCAACCCATTCTATCGATAATATCGAATTACACTTTGGTCTTCAAATTAATCAAATCAAAGTGAATCCAAAAAAAAAAAAAAAATCTGGTCAGAAACACTCACACAACTTTCTCTTATTCCAGTTCTCAAAATTATAATTGACAAATTTTATAGTTTGTGTAATAATGAAATTCGTCGAAAACTGAAAAAAAAAACTGTCCAGTAAAAGCGCACTTCCGGTTTACTAATTTTCTTGAAACTCGGAATTTTGGCCATCTATTAAAGTTCAATAGTTTCTGAAAAAAGAATTTTACGATATTTTCAAACCATGCTGAAGTGGCCCCTGTTATGGCGAATACTTTTCTACAGATCCCTCCCAAGTACCATGCTTCTAGGGTTTCTGGACAACAAGAGAGCGGATGCTCTAGCGAGAGAGATTTTGAATGATACCCTTATAGGCCCCGAACCCTTCTGCGGGTTGTCTAGGAGCCTAATTCAAACTTGTATCAAAGGAAGGATAGACGAACAGCGTCTGCAATGGTGGGAGAGAACACCAAGACAGAGGCTGGCTAAACTCTTCTTTATGAGACGTTTCATAAATTACCAAGTACCTCTGAGCCATAGCCGAATGGATAATAGTGGGTGTATTAATAGGTCATTGTAGGCTGAATAAGGCACTTAACCAATTAATTACTACTTGAGATAGCGCTTATGTCGATTCTGCTGGGTCGAAGAGGAAACCCCGGTACACATCCTCTGTGGAGTGTACCGGTCTGATGAGGACAAGATTTCTTCAACTGGGGACAAGCAATCCCAAAGCCACGAGCTTCATGACCGGAGCCCCTCTCAGCTTTGCAAGGCCTGATTAAGAGGGCAAAGCTGAGGGACATGCTATAATTTTAGGGGATCTACAATAGACCTCATATTGTAAGCCCACCCTCCCCTGCTATCAATCTAATCTAATCACCCTTCTATCATAGTCAAACTCCAATCCATTCTATCGATAATATCGAATTACACTTTGGTATTCTCATAACAAAGAAATTATTTAAATAATAATTTTTTTTATTTACTTATTTAAGGCATCTCAACATCTGTGGTCATTTGCGCCCGGAGCCTTCTCAGTGTACTGCCGGTCTCCGGACAGTGTTCTCCCGTTACAGAGAACACTGTCCATCACCGGACAGTGAGCTGTAGGGGCTCCTAGGAAGAGAAAATCTAAGGGTAGCACGGCTGGATTCGAACCCGTGATCTCCGCGTTGCTAGTCCAACGCGCTACCACTGAGCTAATCCCTTCCCTCTTAAATAATAATAAATTCCTTTTTTTCTTTGCGCTTCATAACAAACGCCGCAAGGAATAAAGGAACAATTTATACCTGATAACATTTTGTGATTTGTATCAAATATGTTTATAAAGCTCATATTGTCCAAATTAATAGTAATAATAGGTTTATTTACTTACCTGACCTAATCCGAAAAGGGGAAAACAAAATATGGAACAAAAATTAAATAATAAACATATAAATATTGTATTGAATTGTAAACAAAGCTTGGAAAAGGGAAAACAATGATAAAAAAAAAAAATAAATAAGAAAAATATAAAATAAAGTAACATACAGAATAGGATAATATATCGATATATCTGTCATTAATTGGAAGAGTAAACCGCAGCATTTGTGACTATAGGGAGATTGTAGTTGGGGAGGGGTCTGTAGAACAGTGTCCGCCATGACAGCGATCATTACAACTCACAATTACTTGAAACTTTTTCTGAGAAAATTAGTTTAAGAGGGGAGTTTGGGGTGGAGATGTTATACTTTTCACGAAAACAAAGAAGGTATTTAATGTTTAGTTTTTCCCATTCATGTAAATTGAATAGATAACTAAACATCTAGATAAAATCACGAGCCTATATGTTTGAAGAGAATTAGTCAGTAATATAACTACGTCATATAACGTATTTAAATTGCAGTGAGAGAAAGTCGTGTGAGTGTTTCACAAACAGAGAAACTCCATACGGATTTATTTTTACTTTCTCTTAAACCTGTTTTATCAATATAGGAAGCAAGTGTCTCCAAACTGTACCGATTATTGATTACATCTGTACCCTGATCCGGCTGTCAATATAACTTTACCTAGCTTTAGTTCTCCAAGTTCAGTAGAACAATTCAGTAGAAAATGGTTGACTCCTTCCCTTACATTTATGTTGCAGACAAAAGAAAGATAAGAAGTATCAGATATAAAACGGGAGCAATTTAAGTTTAACATTTCTGATCTTAACCTCCATTAGCCTATCTTAATGCCTAAGTAAAAATACCAATACTAAGTGCCTTTATCAAGTAAAATACTGGCTATTTTCCTTGTCAATTATGCTTTTCGATTGTCATTATATTTGTCAATTAGATTTTCTTTTCCCAGGAGCCTCTGCAGTTCACTGTGCGGTGATGGACAGTGTTGTCTGTATCTAGAGAACACTGTTCAGATGCCGGCAGTGCACTGAGAAGGTTCCGGAGGGCACAATAAATCTTTCAGGTCGCAGTTCCCCTTTAAAAAAAAAAAAATTATTTTTTCCATCAACATATCAGCCCACTGTTTCAGTGTTGACTATAAATTGAATTCCTTTATCACGTTCATCCATTAGTAGATCCAGTGAATTGTTTTACTAACTACCGAAAACGCTATATATTTGGGCAGCCGATTAGTGTTCATTACAATCATTACTAATTATATTTCATATAATTCACTTTAGATACCGAAGAAAACAAAAACAAAAAAATCTGGTGTGAGGCACATTACAAGATCTTATCTAATACAATTTAATAAATAAATAAAGAATTCTTTAAAAATTACAATGTTTAAATGATGAGATTGATGATTGCAAGATTTTTGATGGGCTGGCCATTTAAAAAAAGATTTTAGGCATTATGCAAAGAATTCTTTAAAAATTACAATGTTTAAATGATGAGATTGATGATTGCAAGATTTTTGATGGGCTGGCCATTTAAAAAAAGATTTTAGGCATTATGCCTATATATTTTTTTTTTTTTTTCCTACGCCATAACTTCGGCTATTTATCTAATTCACAGTTAAACATATTATATATCTGAATAGACAGTGTAGGCGCCCTCTATCTCAAAGACCATATAGCATCAGTTTAAATTTAAACGTAACTGAGACGCCTCCACCCCCCAAACCCCTAAAAATCTTCTTTTTTTACTTTCTCTTCCACACAATACAATACCTCCTCTAGTAAGAGGAAGTATTGTAATCGTGTCAAATTTTCGATATTGAGTTTTCACCGGAAATATCTGTATTGAGCTCCCCTGGGTCCAAAATGTGGTTTTTAGCAAATGGTCTGAGTGTATGTGTGTGGGTATGTATATGAACAGCATAGCTCAAAAAAGAAAAATCGTAGAAAGTTGAAACTTGATATTCCATTTAGGTATCACCATCGCATCAGACGTTGGGTCATCTGTCAAAATTCCTCAACCGGAAGTACCAATTTACTTGTCAGTTTTTTTACTTTTTTGCAATTTTCTCAAAAATGGCTCTGACGATTTTCTTGAAACTTGGTATATCAACTACGTATACAAAGAGCTACAATTTTTATTTGAAACATTTCTATGGAAAAATTCATTTAAGGGCAGTTAGGGGGGAGGGGTAGGATTAGGTTTTCATTTAAAGTGCTATTTCAGTTTAATAAACAATTCTATCATCTAAATAATGTTAATTAGATTTAAATAGGTTGTTGAAATTCCGAGTTTGAAAAAATCGAATGACCGGAAGTGCGTTTGTTTTAACACTTTACTACATTATTTTTTCACTTTTTCGCGATTTTCTCAGAACTGACTCTGACGGTTTTTTTGAAACTTCCTATATAAACTAAACATACAAAGATCTACATCTTTTATACAAAACATTTCTCTGGGAAAATTCATTTAAGGGCACTTTTGTGGGAGGGTAGGGTTACAGCTTCCACTAAAGTGTTATCATAGTTGATTATACAATTCTATCATCCAAACAAAATTAATTAGAAATAAATAGATGGCCAAAATTCCTAGTTTCAAGAAAATTAGTAAGCCGGAAGTGCGCATTTAATGAAAAGTTTTCCTCAGTTTTGGTTAACTGATTTACTAATTAATTTTTTGGTTAACTAATAGAAGCCCTAATGAAAGAGATGGAAACGCGACAGTTGAAATGGTTTGGGCACGTCTGCAGAAGGGAAGAATATATAATAAGGCGAGATGTCTGATGGAGGTCAGAACTGCAGGTTCGAGGAAGGGTTGCGAGGAAGGGCAAGGATGGGGTACCTATAATACATTGAGCGCTTAGGGGTTGAAAAAGGACAATCGACCGTGTCCATGAAAAGAATAGCTCAGGAGAGAGATAAATGGAATGGATGGATAGAGGCATAATATCTGGTTCGACGCTGAAAGGCATAAGAGTCTCAGGAAAAGAAGAAGAAGAAGATTTACTTCAATTTCGGCATTCTATAAATACTTCTAATGTATATTAATATTATATAAGTATTAAAAACCATTCATTATATTGAAGTGGTACTTTAGAGGAAAACATAACGCTACTGTTCTCTCAGTATCCACCAAAAAAAAAAAAAAATCAACTTTGAAGGTTCAAATAAAAGTTTTAGATTTTGTTTATGTATGTAAGATAATCATTGGAGAAATTTTCCAGAAAATTACGTAAGACTGAATAAAACCATTCAAAGTCTCACTTCCGGCGGATGGATTTACCGTTCCAGAGCCGTTGGTAATAGTAACCAAAACGGAATACCAAGTTTAAGCTTCTTACATTTTTTCCGTTTTTTTATTATTATTTATTTATAAACTGTTTTATACACAATTGTACATACAGTGAAGAGTTTGACCTGCAATAAACATATATATTTACAATACAATAAAGGCATAGAGAACAGAAAACAGAAAAGAAAGTAAACAACTAATTGAAAAAAATATATAAATACAATAAATAAGAGTTGAGTATAATATCGATTATGTAATATAATTTAAAATAATTTCTGATTTAAAATTTTGTTAAAGAAATAAAGCTCTTAGCCTAATTGCACATAATATTATAAGGGGCGGGTGTTGGTGTAGTGGTTATGAGCATGGACTTGTAAGTGGGAGGACCCCAGTTCGAGTCCAGCGTATAATTGTTAAATTTTATATTTGTTTAAAAAATGTTAATAGTAAACAGTTAAAAATAATAGTGTTGAAAATGTAAAAAATAAGTTTAAAAAAATGTTAAAAATAATAGTGCTTCCGCCCCCGTCCACGGTACCTAATTTTGTAGTTGGACGTTAAGCCCGCCTAAAAAATAGGCTTTACTTTACTTTACTAATATTTATAATAAAAGTAAACATTGCTGAACTGTTCTTTATTTCATTGACATTAAAATAAGGTTCAAATTAGCATGACTATTATTATTCAAGTATTTCTCTTTGAATAAACTATACAATGGACAAACAAAAAAGTACATGCTCTAACGTTTCTAATGAATCTAAATTACATAACATACATTTTTCTGTAAAATTTATAATATGTTTAGTTTTATGGAAATAAATAGTGCATTCATTTATAGAAGAAATACGGAGTTGGCTAATAATTTTATGTATGTGGAAGGATGAATATAAATGTAAATATGATTGTTTTCAAATTTCTTTAATATTTCTTTTTTAAATTTAATAATTTAATTTACATTTTGAGATTGCCACAAAATGTCATAACCTATTTCAGAAATTAACTGCTTTAATTGTGCCGCCCAATTATACTACAAGTCTCTAAAAAATAACCTGTTAATAACAAAGTTTTGGCAACCTGTTGTTAATTCATATTTAATATTTTTATCCACCAATTAAGGGCGGCTTTAAATACATTAAATTTTAATTTAATTCTTGCCATTTCTAGACGTAAGATATAGTTTGGAGTTATAGACGTAAGTTTTAGTTGAAAAATTTCAACTGCACAATCTCAATTTCATCTGTAAATCTCAAGTCCCAGGTTTCACAACAGTATAATAGAACAGGCTTAATAATATTTTAATAATAGGGTAAAGCTAGGGGAGAGATAACGGGGGTAGAAGAGAAGACGCAGGCTTTGCTTCTCTTGTTTGCCACCACGTGGTGTCATGGTAGTTAGTCGAGGAGTAGAGAGATCAGAATCGCGAACATATTGCAAAATTCTTCAGTTATTTTGTGTGTTCTACGAACATTTATACGCATCAGCTTATATCTGGTGAATATCTGAATTTTCATAACGCTTAGTACATTTTTTTCTTTTTTATATACTATATTAATTGCCATTGAAATGAAAGATTTCCCGCTGTCGCTAAAGTTTGACTCTTTGTCGCTAGACATAGTGTTTACCAAGTTTCATGTCGATCAGCCATGTTAACCTTCACAGAGGAGAGGTCTCCTACCTATGGTGCGTCATCTATCCAACCATAGTAGGAGAGACGGCCAAATGTAATGTATTTGTATTTTGTTTCTGGAATAAATGAGAATGTCTTTTTTTTTTTGAAAAATAACTTTTTTTTGATAGATAATAGTAGTTGACATATGTTTTATAAGCATTAATAAAAATATATCTCTTTATAAGCATTAATAAATATAAACCTCTTTAATATATCTCCTATATTCTGATACAGGGCATAACTTCGAAATGTGCGTCATCTTTCCTAGCTTTACCCTATTTAGACTTAATAATACCGCTTTGGCGGTACATATACTAACATTGGAACGAATTTTCCCGTTTTTGTGATACTTTGTTCACAAGACACAAACACACACTTACAGATAAACGCTAAAAACCTTCTTTTTTTTCGTACTCATAAGATCATGTCATTTCCGGTGAAAACATATATTTCAAAAATTTGTCACGATCGCAAAACTTCCTTTGGGGGGATAAGAGAAAGTAAAAATTAAATGCAAAAACTTAATTGATACCATATGATACAAACAGTCTAACACACAGTATAATTGTGTAGTATACGTTATTATCACTTTAGCATATATCCTTAACTAATATACAAAGAGAATATAATAAGAGTATGTAATACTGAATGAGGTAGTTGTTTATTCTCTTTTACTTTCCTTTTAATGCATTAAGATTATGTAATACGTTAATGAGTAGATTTCCTGAGGATCTTGTACTGAGGATTAATTTTTTAATGGTCCTTTGAATATATGAAATTAATATTTTTTAGACTGTTTTTTTCCTATGTGGGGAAGTTATATTATGTTCCTGAACGCAGTATACAGTGAAGTGATAAACAAATCCAATCAACAGTGAGAGTCGTTATCAGAGTCAATAAATCCCTATGGACTAAACCATCCTAAAAATAATCCAGAAAAAAACGAGGCAGATATTAGAAGACAATTAATTATTAATTAATCACAAATTTTAATTTTTTATAATACAAATTATATTTACATATTTGTCAGTTTGTCAAACAATTCAATCAACATTCTAAATTATAATCAAAGAGATGTGCAATGATTTTTCAACTTAAAAATATGAAATAAACAGTTACAAAAAATAAATAATAGTAAGTGTAACTAGTAAATAAAGTCTTTCAATTTGTTAAATTTTAAAATCTAGAATAATACACTTGAGTTAAAACCCATGATAGCCGCCCCCACTAGACCCACCCACACTAAATCCACCGCTAAAATGTCCACCACTTTTAAATCCTTCACTACCCCCACCATATCCACCGCCAAAATGTCCAAATCCTCCGCCAAAATGTCCATATCCTTCACCACCTTCACCGCCGCCGAATCCTTCATGATGATGTGATTTGTGAACGTGTACAGGATATGGCACTTTAATAGGAATTTTCACTGGCACTTTTACCGGATATGGTACCACTTTTTCAACTGGATATGGTACTGGTTTTTCCACTTTTACTGGATATGGTTTCTCTACATGAACTGGATATGGTTTCTCGACGGGTACTTTCACTGGATATGGTACGATCTTTTCCACTTTGTATGGTACTTCTTTTTCTACTTTAACATGCACTGGATATGGTTTTTCTACGGGTACTTTTACTGGATATGGCACTTTCTTCTCCACCGTATAAGGAACCTTTTTTTCCACTTCTACTTTGTAAGGTTTTGGTACATATACTGGATATGGCTTATTCACTGGTACTTTTACTGGATAGGGCACTTTTTTCTCCACAGTGTATGGTTTTGGTACAGGCACTTTAACTTCATAAGGCACTTTCTTCTCCACGTATACTGGATATGGTTTGGGTACATACACTGGGAATGGTTTGTCAACGGGTACTTTAACTTCATATGGTACTTTCTTCTCGACGGGTACTTCAAATGGCACTGGTACTTTCTTTGTGACGGTAATCGTCTTCACTTTGTGGCTGTGATGTTCATCATGGTGGTGAATATGAGGATGTTCTTCATGATGATGGTGGAAACTGTGCAGACCTTCTCCGCCGCCAAAGCTTTCAAAATGGTGCCCGCCTCCTTCACCACCAAAACTTTCGAAATGGTGTTCTTGTCCACCGCCGAAACTTCCAAAATGGTGTCCTTCTTCACCGCCTCCGAAACTTTCAAAATGGTGACCTTCTCCACCGCCGAAACTTTCAAAATGGTGTCCTTCTCCGCCTCCAATACTTTCAAAATGATGTTCTTCTCCCCCTCCGAAACTTTTAAAATCGTGTGCTCCTTCGCCACTAGAAAATTTTTCTCCACCAAAACCACCACCTTCCTCAAAGTCATGTACAATATGCCTCTTCCCAGGAACTTTATCCGATAATACCGCACATAGCACCGTGAACAAAATTACTATTACTTTCGATTTCATGTTGTATTGTGTAGACTTACACTTGCTGGCATCCTATTTCTACTACGTATCCCCACCAGAATCCTACATCACCAAGTGAATCTGTCCTAATTACTATTCTCCAACTGAGCGTGGCTAATTTTGCATTGAGTAACCATTAAGTGCATAACTTCATTTTTTCTTTTTAATTTTGATTTAATTATTTTTTGCAATAATTAATCCATTAACCCAATATTTTTATAATTGCTCATTTTACTTTTTTATTATAGTAATCTCTAAGTTGTTTATTATTACGTGCACTTATCGAGAATTATATGTAAGTGGTCAAACTCAATTTTTTTTTTACTATATTTCTTTAATTTTCAGTTATCATAGTTTATATTCTCTTACTGCTGTGAGAGAAATATTACCAATCGTTTGAAATTTCAAAATTGAGTTATCACCGGAAATACATGATTTAAGTATGAAAACAGTTGACAGAAATGATAAAGACAATTCAGACTTCTCAGATATGTGTGTGTGTTTTTTGTGTGTTAGTATATAATGGATGTGGGAAAGAGAGAATGGAATTTGAGAGAATAGATTTTAGGGAAATAAACTAGAATATAAGTTGAACACTGTGTAAAGAGAGAATAATGAGAAGTTAGGTAGGGAGAGATATATAAAGAGACAGACTGGTTGAGTGATGAGAAAGAGATGAGATAGGTTGCTGACTGGTTTTTAAACTCGTCGTAAACTGTAGTAAAACTACACCTCTGTAGGGCTAGCGCGGCTTTATATATATATATATATATATATATCTCCCACCATAATCTAACCTATGTAGCGAGTAACTAGATTGATTCATTTTCGTGTTTCTCTCCGCTCTTCGGAGCCTATGAATCTAATAATAATTCAGATCCCATTACAAGTATTTGAACGAAATATTTAAAAAATACATTTCATTTCGGTTCCATCACTGCATGTGACATTTAAGGCTTCCGATACCGACCGGAAGTTTGAATATAGTGATTTTTTTTTTTTTTTCAGTTTGTCGCAATTTTCTTGCAAAACAGTTTCAAAACAATTTTCGTTAAGCTTAATATACTGTCAACGTATTTTGATACTAGAGCGGTAGTTTGGTTAAAACAAGGCATTTCTAGTTACGTTTAAGTCTGAAGTTGGTTTGAAACAGGGCTGTAATTTATTCCCGTTACTATTCTCTTTATTTTTAAATGTTCTGGGTGAGGAACTAGGAGGCGGAATCTGCGTTAGTAATATAAAAATAAATGCTCTTCTCTACGCAGACCATATTGTAATCCTAGCGGGGTCTCCAGTTATTCTCAGAGAAGCGATATTAAATTCGGACAACTGGAATCTCACTTTAAATACTAAAAAGCCAAAAGTAATGATTTTCGGAAACAAGAAAGGGAGAATAGTGAACTATGTTTGGAAGTATAAAGAGGAACAAATAGAAACGGTAAGAGAATATAAATATTTAGGCATCTTTTTAAAAGATTACTTGTCTTTAAAGACACACATTAAACAGAAAGTGCAAGCTGTTCAGAAGTTTGGATTGAACACTATTTGGGCAAAATTTATTGGAAACAATCAAGTTAGCCTTGCGGCCAAATACCGGGTTTTCGATGCGGTGATCAGGTCCAGTCTATGTTATGGGAGTCAAGTATGGGGGTACCAAAATGTCCCTGAAATGGAAAAGGTCCAAAGAATGTTTATAAAAAGATTATTTCACCTCCCACCTAATAATCCTAATTATATGTTGTATTTGGAGACAGAAAAAAATTTATTGTACGAACACACTATAAATAAGCACATTAAATATGTACTTAGAATATGGCAGTTCTTGGATGATCGTCTTACCTAAAATAGCGGCTAAAGAGGCCTTGAAATATAATAACTCCTGGTTCAATGAATGGTGTAAATTGGCAAGTATGGTGGGCGGTGAATTGGACAGGAAGTTTGTATCTATTGAAAGGTGGACGGATCAGATGAGAGTCATCATTGATAAGTATATTAAGAAGTAATGAGTTGTTAGTCAGTGTATCGGCAGCGAAATATCATCTCATGTACAATAAATTAAATGTAAAAGAGATTGATTACGAACTGATTAAACGACGCAGTAAGCACGGATTTTATGCAAATTAATTTTAAGGCAAGAGGTGAACTTTTTAATTTAAATTATAAACCTTGGTTAGTACGGGTTCATTTATGTTCGTTATGTAATCTAAATGAAAATGAAACAACTTTCAATTTTTTGGCTACGTGTCCAATAATTGGGATTTGTAAGGAAAAAATATTTTAAAAAAAAGGAAATAGATTTAAATTTAATGATTGAAATATTGAATGGAAGCGACTTGAAGAATCTCTATAACTACGTAAAAGATCGCTATGCGATATAGAGAAATGTTAGTTAGGGAATTTAATTACAATTGATTAGTGCATAAAGATGTTGATTCAAAATGATACTTTAATTTTTACTTTCTCTTACTCCTAGTAAGAGGAAGTATTGTAATCGTGTCAAATTTTCGATATCGAGTTTTCACCGGAAATATCCGTTTTGAGGTCTCCTGAGTCCAAAAAAGTGGTTTTTGGCGAATGGTCTGTATGTGTGTGTGTGTGTGTGTGTGTATGTATGTGAACAGCATAGCTCAAAAACGAAAAATCGTAGAAAGTTCAAACTTGATATACGTTAGGTACACCATGGATCTGACGGTGCGTTATGTGTCAATATTCCTCACCGGAAGTACCACTTTACTAGTTTTTTTTTAACGTTTTTTGCAATTTTCTCAAAAATGGCTCCGAAGATTTTCTTTAAACTTGATATATCAACTACACATACAAAGAGCTACAACTTTTATTTGAAACATTTCTCCAGGAAAATTCATTTAAGGGCACTTCTGGGGGAGGGGTGGGGGTTAGGTTTTCATCTTAACTGCTGTTTCAGTATATTAGACAATTCTGTCATCTAGATAATGTTAATTAGAATTAAATATGTTGTTGAAATTCCGAGTTTGAAAAAAAATAGATAACCGGAAGTGCGTTTTTACTGAAATATAATTTCCAGTTTTCTGGTATTTTCTCGAAAATGGCTCCAACGATTTTCTTTAAACAAGCGTTGTTAACTATACATATAAAGAGCTACAACTTTTATTTGAAACTTTTCTCCTGATAAATTCATTTAAGGGGACTTTTGGGGGAGGGGGGTTATGTTTTTCTTTAAAATGCTATCACAGTTGATTATACAATTCTGTCATCCAAATTGAAATAACTAGAAATTAATATATGACCCAAATTCCGAGTTTCAAGGAAATTAGTAAACCGGACAGTTTTAGTGGACAGTGTTTTCACTTTTCGATGAATTTCATTAAATTTGGTACACTAACTATAAAATTTGTCAATTATAATTTTGAGTACTGGAGTAAGAGAAAGTTGTGTGAGTGTTTCACACCAGATTTTTTTTCTTATGTAATTTATACTTTGTTTGATATTTTTATATTATATATAGAAGGATAGCCAAACGCCTGACAGACGGCTTAGACATGTCGGTATTGTGTTTTGTAAATATTTGGAAAAATGATGTAACAAATATTATAATAAATATATTTATCTATCTATTTATTTATCTATCTACTGTCAACATAATAAATAAATGGTCTATCAGTTTTCTTGGAAATAGTGTTCCAAGATAATTTATTTTTTGAGGGCACACTGGAGGAGCTCCAATTATAATGTACGGTTCAACCTACCTATATAATATTAAAGTAAATACACAATTAAGCACTGATTAGAATTCCTAATTTGAAGAAAATCAAATCTGTAAGGAATCGTGATATATTTCGTGTCCTAGTATGGTTTCATCTAGGCCAAAGAAAAAAACTACTTCTGAACGCGTATAATATTCCAGTACTATTGCATTTTTTGTGCCACCACCATTTCTATTCAGGGTAACTAAACGTAGAGTACAAATGCCTAGTATGAAGAAAACTCATCAATTTTATCATTGTATTGACAGCAGTAAGAGAAAGTCGTGTGAATGAATCACACGACGTTTTTTAACCAAACTTTGGTATTTAATTGATTATTAATTTATCCTTAATAATATTAAGATGGTAGAACCATACAACATACTGTCATGTTTGTGAAATTAACAGGTACTAATCCTATCCTATTTGCTCGGAGTAGAAAAACATTTCTTGCATTTCGCATTGAATTTATTGAACGACATGTAACGTAACCAGCACTTCTTTTTTATGTAGTCGACGTTGTATTGGTAACGAAAAGTTGCTTGCATAACTGGACTAAATTTTCTTAGACTATCTTCACAGGTTTGTAAGCCATGCTAGTGTTTGTTTACCTTGGAATGCTGTCTAAGATTACCAATCTAAAAAAATCTGGTGTGAAACACTCATACAACTTTCTCTTACTCCTGTTCACAAAATTATAATTGACAAAGGTTATAGTTTGTGTATCAAATATAACGAAATTCGTCGGAAAACTGAAAAAAAAAAACTGTTCAGTAAAAGCGCACTTCCGGTTTACTAATTTTCTTAAAACTTGGAATTTAGGCCAATCTATTTATTTCTAATTAATTTTGTTTGGATGATAAAGGTGTATAATTAACTATGACACCACTTTAGAGGAAGCTGTAACCCCACCCCACCCCTTAAAAGTGCCCTTAAATGTATTTTCCCAGAGAAATGTTTTAAATAAAAGTTATAGATCTTTGTATGTTTAGTTTATATAAGATGTTTCAAGAAAATCGGCGGAGCCATTTTTGAGAAAATCGCAAAAACGTAAAAAAAACAACCAGTTAAGTGGTACTTCCGGTTGAGGAATTTTGACAGATGACTCACCGTCTGATGCCATGGTGATACCTAAATGGAATATCAAGTTTCAACTTTCTACGATTTTTCTTTTTTGAGCTATGCTGTTCATATACATACCCACACACATACACGCAGACCATTTGCTAAAAACCACTTTTTTGGACCCAGGGGACCTCATAACGGATATTTCCGGTGAAAACTCAATATCGCAAATTTGACACGATTACAATACTTCCTCTTATTAGGAGTAAGAGAAAGTAAAAATAATGGCTTTGTTTGTTTGTTGTTTCCTGTTTCTTTCTTTTTTTACTGTCTCTCTTACTCCTAATAAGAGGAAGTATTGTGATCGTCTCAAATTTTCGAATTTGTGTTTTCACCGGAAATACATGTTTTGAAGGGAAAGCTGAGTGTGAAAAACATATTTTTAGCGAATAGTTTGTGTGTGTGTGTGTGTGTGAATGCTTGCGTGTGAGAACAACATATTCCAAAAAATCACAAGATGTACTATCATTAGCACCGATTGTTACTATCATAGCATCTGATACGAAGAATTAGATTAGATTAGATTTGGGCGGGGAGGGCAAGCCTCATTCCACTGTTACTTACAATAAGAGGTCTATTGTGGATCCCCTAAAATTATAGCACATCCCTCAGCTTCGCCCACTTAATCAGGCCTAGCAAAGCTGAGAGCGGCTCCGTCATGAAGCTCATGGCTTCGGGATTGCTTGTCCCCAGTTGAAGAAACCTTGTCCTCGCCTGGCCGGCACACTCACAGAGGATGTGTGTCGGGGTTTCCTCCTCAGTCTTGCAGAATTGGCATAACACGTTATCCGCGATTAACAAGTTGCATGTGCCTATTCAGCCTACAATGCCCTATTAGTAGACCCAGTATTAGTCTTATATCCCTACGGCTATGTCTCAGTAGATCCCTGGTAAATTTAGGCAAATATCTCTTAATAAAGAGTTTTGCCTACCTTTGTCCTGGTGTTATCTCCCAGCAGTGCAGACGCTGTACTTCTATCCAACCCTTGAGAGAAGTATGAATTAAGCTCTTGGACAACCCGCAGAAGAGTTCAGGGCCTGTAAAGGTATTCTTCAAACCCTCCCTCGCCAGGGCATCCGCCCTCTCATTGCTCAGAAACCCCGCATAACCCGGCACCCTGGCGAGTGTCAGCTTGTTCCGAGCACCTACCTCGGTTAGGGCAGTTAGGCTATTCCTGTAAACCTATGCCTCTCCTACCTGTAAACCTTGCCTTATAATCTCCTTAGCGCAGAGCTATAGCGCCACAACTTCAGCCTTAAAGACTGTGGCGTATTTCCCTAGGGTGGCCTTAATCTTGACTTTAGGCCTGCCTCCATAGATCCCAGCTCCGACCGCGGCCGGAGTTTTGGGGCCGTTGGAAGTTCCTCTCACAGTGATATCTAGGAACCATCCTGTCAATAGGCATTCCAAGTAGATGGTCAGCCTTAATTTCCTCAATCAGCCTTTAGTTACTACGATCATGCTAGAGGTGATGGGTGGTGGCCCCTACAAGAGCCTATGGATTCCCATTCTGACTTCGCCTTACTTGAATGAGGATATGTAGTGGTGGCATCTGATACGAAAGTTAAGGGTAAAAAATCCATTAACCCGGAAGTGTGTCATTACTGAATTTTTTCCGGATTTCCGGATTTTTTTTTTAGTTTTCACGATTTTCTTGAAAACAAGTCCAATGATTTCCTTTATACTTGAAATGCAATCAAATTTTGAAATTTTATATATGCGGTTGGTTTAATGTTATTGACGCACTTTTCTGGATTACAGTCACCATTGTGTTGGAACAAATGAATAAAATTTTGATTTTTTAAAGAAACCCATTTTTTTATTTATTTGTTTTTTTTAATCGAGCATAGATACATTAATATTTAGATGATCCTTATGAAGGAAGAATAAAGCCAAGATGCCCAAAGCTATATCAGTTTTACCTCTTACTTGGCCTTATCATCATGGCAATTTAATTTCCCAAAAATTATTTTAGATATTTTAAACAATTCCCAATTAAACAAAAATGATGCTTAAACAAAGGGACCAAGGAAAAAGAAAAAAACTTCTCAACTTTGTAAAAGTTTTGTGTCCAAAATGTCGAGAGTAATAAATAAACTTTTTCAAAGTTATAAAGTTTTTTTTTTTCTTTGGCCCCTGCCTGCCACCCATCATCATTTTGTTTATTACTTTAACAATAGCTAAACTTTACTATTATTTATATTAAATTTACAAGCAGTTTTTAAAATGTAATTATATTCAATTAATTTTTTTTTTTCATAAATTTGTTGAATTAAGTTGAAATCATTAATTTTATATATATTTTTTTTTATAGTTTTGTTTTTGATGACGTTAATTTAATATTATAATAATTATATACAATATTATCATATTTGTAAATAAATGCACGTTATACTTTAGTGATTACGTGCAGAAAATAAAGTTCATTCTATCTAGGATTACTAAATAGAAGCAAGCAAAACAAAACAAAAATACAATAAAATAAAGCTTCTTCAGAATCTTTTAAGATCATATTTCCTGCAAAAAATATTTAAAATAAAAGTGATAGGCCTATTTATAGTTATAAGGTTAGATATCAAGTGTAAAGAAAATGGTCTTGAGTAATAGGATCCAAAGTGAGGATCCATAACAGTGAAAGAGAGACAAAAATGGTAGGACCACTCTCTCGGACTAGAGTGGGAGAAACTGCATAAATACAACGACGGGAGATAGATATACAGCAGACTTCACTCGCCAGTCGTCACAATGTGTCATTTACCTCAAACCCCTCTTTGTCATATACCCTAACTTATCATATCCCCTATCCTACCCTATTCCCTCTCCTACCCTATCGACTATCCTATCATAGCACATATCCTAGTCTAGGCACTATCCTATCCTATCCCGTACACTATCCTTTCCCTCATCCTATCCTATTTCTTAACCTACCCCATCACCTAACCTATCCTAACCCCTAACGTGTCTTATTCCTTACCCTATCCACCCCCCTATCCTATCCTTTCACCTATTCTATCCTCTCCGCTATCCTATCCCAGCCCCTATCCTGTCGCATCCCCTATCCTATACTATACCTTATCCTATCCTATCACGTATCCTTACCCCTATCCTTCCGCCGATCATATCCTATCGCTTATTCTATCCTATCCCCTATCCAAACGTATCCCTTATCCTATCCTATCCCCTATCCAAAAGTATCCCTTATCCTATCCTATCCCCTATCCAAACGTATCCCTATCCATCCTATCCCTATCCAACTATCCCTTATCCTATCCTATCCCCTATCCAAACGTATCCCTTATCCTATCCTATCCCTAACCTAACCCCATCCATTATTATTATTATTATTATTACCAACCTCGGGTGGGCTATATCCCGGCACTGCAGCCAACAGAGGCTTCCATCCCCGATATTCCTAGTAGACAAACCCTCCCTCCTTAAGAAGTTTGAGGGCCTTCACCACCAGGTCATTTTGAGCTACCATCTCCTCAGGTCGCAACGTACCAAAGGTCTCATACCTCAATTTAATTATTGCAACGCAATCAAACAACAGGTGGGAGGCCTTTCCTCCTCTTCCTGACATAATCTGCACAAGGGTTCCGCTCGAATGAGCCCTACCTTTTACAGATGTTTCCTGAACCTACCATGACCGGTAAATAGTCCCGTCACCAGAGACGGGAGATCTGGCTCCTATTCAAACTAAGAGTCATTTGCGTCCTTCGTTTACACAGTCCTGGCATCATCCTTTTACTGTGTATAACACCCGGGCTCCCTCTCCAGAGCTCTTCATGCTTACTGCGACACCACTCTCTAATCGCTGCACGATCCCATATCCTATACTATCACCTATTCAATCCTGTGCTTTATCCTCTCTTATCTTTTAACCTATCCCAGCCGCTATCCTATCCTATCCCCTATCCTACCCTATCCCTGAACCTATCGTATTCCCTAACTTGTCCTTACCCTTTACCACTCTACCATTTTAGTGTAAAGTCCAGGCAGTCACTGTTACCTTTAACATTATACAGAGTTCAACTTCACTTCTACTTTATTCATTCAAACCAGACCATTTCTCTCCTTTATCATACCCATTATATTTGTTAGTGATAATACGAGTCTCTTGAATACGATAAAAAAATTGTTTTCAGCGATTGGTGTTCTTGTGTGTATGTGTGCATGCATGTGAACAAAAAGTCTCAAAAAAACGAAAAATCAAATACGAGATCGAACAGAGTGTTCTGAAAGATCCGCCACAAAGCTTTCGGTCAAATTCCAGATTTTTCGAATTGCGAATTTATAGAGAACGGTTTTCAGCTTTTCATGATTTTCGTTCAAAGATGAATTCAAATATTTTCTTCAAACCTTGCCTAATGTCTACTTATATTATGATCTTCTGGGAAAAATATTTTCTGTCGAAACAGCAACATGAGCTTTCCTCTAAATTTCCATTTCAGTATAATTTATGGATCTACCCCCATGTAACAGGAAGGTCCATTAAATATATTGCTAGAAATCCAAGTTTCAAGAGATTTCTTAACTGGAAGTGGGGCTTTTATCTTTTTATCTCCAAGGCGCTAAATCCCTTGGAGCGGCCTGGCCTCCTCTAGGAATCTATTCCAGCTGTCTCTGTAGATTGCAGCTGCTTTCCAGTAGCGAGAACCCAGGAAATTTCTCGCATCATTGACAGCATTATCCAGTCATCTGAGCTTTGGTCTGCCGAACTTTTTTATTGTGCCCACTTCTCCTTCCAGAATTTTCCTTAGCATTTCATCTTGCTCCATTCTTACTAACCATTCTGGCCCGTCCAGCTCAATCTGTTTAGCCTAATCTTCTTCACTATATCTACTTTTCCATACAATTCATACAACTCCCTATTCTTTCTTCTTCTCCCATAAATTACCTTTTTTTAATGGACCAAAGAATTTTCGGAGAATTTTTCTTTCAAAAACAATGAGGTTCTTAAGAATGGGATGCATACGTTAGAACTGTAAGAATGAGCGTTTTGTAGAACCTAACTTTTGGTTTACCTGGATATCAGGCTGCTCTTCATAAATTTCATTAGGCCAAAGTAGCATCTATTTGTGGCGATGTGATTTTTTTTATTGATCTCCTGCAAGATGCTATTAGTGGAGTGAACTTGGGAGCCAAGGTATTTAAATTCATTAACTCTATGGAAGATATAGACGGCGGGTATGCGCAAGAGCCCTGGGACCACCCAGTTTTTTAAATAATATTAAAAAAAAAAAGACTTAGGAGCCGATTTACAAATTGAGGGAAGGCCGGTGCCTCCCCCGACGTATATATACTTTGTTTTTTCCTCGTTTACAACCAGGCCCATTGATATTGTTGCTTTTTATAGAGAGAGGAAGGCAATCTTTAGTGCAGGAATGAATGGTAAGAGCTACGGTATCCACATCGTCTGCATAAGTCAACAATTGGACTGATTTATTGTATATGACTCCAGAAGAAGTGGGGCTTTTACTGATCAGATTTCTTCATAGTTTTTTCGGAATTTTTTCGAAAAAGGTTCTTACGATTGCTTTTTTTTTTTTTTTTTTTTTTACTTTTTTTTCACCGGAAATACATATTCTGCGGTCCTCTGAATACGAAAGAAATGATTTTAGCGAATGGTCTCTATGTGTTTGTGTGCGTCAAAACAGAATATATCAAAAACGACAAGTATAGAAAGCTCAAACTTGGTATTATTCCGTTTATGTAATACTACCGCATCAGACACGAAGATTAGGACAAAATCCATCAACCGGAAGTGCAACTATCAGTTTTAATGAAAAACGGTTAACCAGAAGTTCGATTTTACAGAATAGGTTTTTGAGGTTTTTTGGAATTTTCTCAAAAATGGTTACAAACGATTTTCTTTAAACTTGAAATGTATGCTGCATAGATAAAAATTTATCATATTTATTCAAATACATTTATCTGAAAAAAAATTATTTTTAGAGAGATATTGTAGCTCTGTCAGTTGGTTTAAATTTAAATTTACCTAAGCTTTATTGGTTTTTGACATAAGGTGCTCAGAAGATCATAAGTATAGTGCCCATCACCATTTTTATGGCCAGCCAAAATAAATATTGTAACATTGGAATTTTAAAGAAAAATTTCTTGATTAAATTGTACTCGTATTAATTAGTAGAATAAGAGAAAGTTGGGTGAATGTTTCACACCAGAATTTTTTCAACTTAAAATGCGAGCTCAACTTATATAATCCTATCCCATTTATTTGTAACAGTTTCTGGGAATCTGTGTCATTATACTTAGCCCCTAAATTGGCACTTCAAGTTTTGTTGAGGACTGATAGAAGGGTTTTCTGGATAAGTAAAATTTAGTTCACATTTAACACTAAGAATATGGAATGGATCCTGTGACTATCTCCCTACCGCTGGGCATTGGAAGGAGAAGTTAAAGAAAGAAGGGGCTAGGCGAGTCCAGCTGCCCGCCTAAATAGGATGCCTTATTCCCAATTCTCTTTCATTCAAACGCCATTCAAACAACCATCAACTCTGAACAACCATCGTTCTCATACCGTCACTCTGCCAGTCTGTTTGTCACTCTCTTCTCACGCTACCATACTCTCACTCTAAAATTATACACTGTAAAGTCCTTGTAGTACTTATGTTCTCGTCTAATAAAAAACAATATTCAGTGAGGGTCTAACTTATCTCTACCTAAGTTTTTAAACCTATCTTTTTATTCCGAACATTTTTCTCCAAAAATTTGATTTTGCGGAATTTGTGGCATTAAATTTCAAATATATGGAGTTGATGCTATGTTATTGGCACGCTCTTCACTTCCCTACCAGCTTGTGTAGGTAGGTTGGTACTTGTACCCCCCATCCACCGCTAGGGTCTTTTATAACTTCCATTTCCAGGGAAAGCTCGATTTTGGAAAATTACGGCTGAGGCGCCGCTGGCCACGTGACCAATTGGATCACTGGATGACCATCATTCACAACTCTCACGCTATTCGTATATTGTTCATACATCACATTTACTTGTTGTTGCTTATAGAACAGAAAGTAAATATTCAATAAAAAAGTTATTAAAAAAAAACTGCAATAAAAAAAAGAAGGAAAAAATTAAATCCCATAAAAAAAAAAAAAAAAAAAATGGTTCAACCGCATACTATGTGACATCAAAGCATTCCAACTAACATCAGAGGTTGTGTGGGCGGTATATAGGATTCTACTTACTTTAAATATCTAGATACTAAGTATTTGAATTATTCAAGAAACTTTAATTAATTTTAATTTAAAGAAAATTAAGTAATATTTTTTTTTTTTTGGCATTATCTGGGCGCTATAAACCAAGATACCCAATTATTATTCGCCAAAAATGCAACTACATCATTACTGTTATTGTTTGATATACAAATCTTTCAACATAAATTTGATTACGAGCACGTGGTATGCCTTCCTAAATCGGAAAAACCGCTTTATATACCACTAAGTTCCTTAATTGAAATAATTCTTATTTCAAAAGTAACTGGATGCAAAGTATAAATCCTTAATATTCTTCAACAAGATATTTTTATCGTTTACATAACGAAGACATTTCATAATTTTGTGTTCCCACATCTTCAATGACATGACATACCGAGGAGCTGTTAGACGATTGTTGCTGACCAATTTTATATAAGAAAGACGTGGATATATAGTGATTAGAACGCATACTATTAATAAGAGTGGGGGGATACTACTCATTTACTCCCCCCTCATTATATTTAAACTATAATTAATGATTCACCATAGGAAAGATACGGTAACGCAGCCAGTGGTGCCATCTAGGAGAGGAAGTAGGAACCTCAAGTTCTCTTAGTGGCCGCTAGGAAGCGCTGGCGACGCGCTCTAGTTCTGTGTAGAAGTATCGAGGAAGTTCCAGACCATTCTCCACCGGTATAAATTGTGGGACCGCAGAGAGTTTTGCCGAGTTTTCTAGTTACAAACGAAGTGTACGTTTGTGGACAGTGTATAAAAAGTGAACAAAGTGAACTAATAAGTGAAGTAATTATTATTAAGTGTTGTATTTTGTAATTTATTGTGTATAACAATTAATTGGTGTTTGCTTTATTGAAGTTTAGAGTATTTTATCTATACGAGTCCACTTAAAACTAGTTGCAGTAGCTAGTTTAGAAGGAAAAACGTTACAATACTTTTATAAAAATTTTCTTTTCTCAGAGGTCCAATACATTTTTTTTTTTTTTGCATTAGCTTCTAGACTATTTCTGCCATCCCTTATATATATACAACTCTGTATCTATATTCTGAGCAAAATTGATTGATATCCAACATAGTCAAAACTGTCACACTCAGTCCCATTCAAAACCGTCAGACTATCTAGCCTCAGTCCCATTAACATCCTTCATAATATCTTCATATCCTACATATTTCTCACATTTTCAACTTTTTAACTTACAACTAGATTACCGATTCGTACCAATAATTACATCCATACAAGCTTTCATTCCAATAAATACTCGCATTCCAATAAAAACATTCATTCTAACCACAATCATTTCACACCTAAAATAACATGCGGTGGAGTACTCGTCGATATTCCTTGCACCGCTTTTTCTTAAAACTAAGCTGAAATTATTTAGGACCAATATTGATGTTGTCACTTGCCATTTATTTCTTTCCGAATCCATATTCCTTAAACTCGTTTAGTATCAGTTTGATTTCTATAGAGGTGTCATTTATTTTTGCCTGTTTGGCTAAGCTATCGGACTTTTTTCTTTATAATATATAATATATAATATATAATATATAGGATGCCACAGTGCGCTTTAGTCCAAACAAGGTGCACATTCTTTCCTATTTCTTTCATTTCAAAGAGATATTTGATAATTTCTACAACAATTAACCGTTTTTTTTTTCATTCTAAAAGTTTTACTTTATTAACTTTTCTATACAACTTTTGCTGTCACTAATAATTATTGTTATGTCCTGTGTCCTATAAGAGATTGTAAATATTTAAGACCTTCAAAACTCTACCATATATATAATATACAGAAGCGTATTCAGAAAACGAAATAAATTTTGAATATTATACCCTGGGATCATAAATAGCGTATCATCCGACGTCATTATTAAGTTTTGATCTGACTGTATATATATTTTTTTTTTTTTTGGCATTAGCTGTTAGGCCATGCCACTATACTATAAATGTGAAAAATTCATCGTCAAATATCCAACATAACCCATCTCAAAACATAAATTAAATTACTTTTTCATAATTTGTACCTTATTCATGCCAAATATTCATTAACAAACCTCTCATCAGTCAGCCTACTCATTCATACGCTTAGCTGCATTCATATTATCTTAAACTCTTGTACCAATAAATACTCGCATCCCAATAAATACATTCATTCTAACAATTTCATACAACTAAAATAACAAGTACTCGGAATGGAGTACTCGATATTCCTCGCACTCCTAATTCCTAAACCTAAATTAAATTTGTACACTATTTACAAACTTTTACTTATTAACTTTTATTTAATTAACTTTTAGTTATTAACTTTTCTAAAGATTTTTTTAAATCTTCTATTGGCCGTATATTTTTCATAAGTTCCAAACAGCATAATGTAGCTATTCCATCTTGGAACACAGAATATCTTATTGACAGTGGAAAAATAGAAAAATCTTGTAAAAAAATTACGTGAGGAAAAAATTTGTGATATTATATTATATATTTTATTGTAAACGCTGTCAATTTGTTATTGTTATAGAGATGGTGATTTAGTTTGAACTGTACAGATGTAACGCGAAACCAATGGTGGAGAGTGTTTGTGTATAAGCTAAGGTTTTTATTTTCTATTTTTCAGTTTGTTGCCTCTTTTATCTTTTCTTCCTTTTTTAATTAATTCTAGTGAATTCATGGTATAACCTCCTTCACTTCTTACCCCGTGTTAGACGTGGCGCCAATTCTTTTAGTTTTATCCTCCTCTCAGCCTTTATTCATCACACATCACATACAAACACCCAAATAATACGTACAGATATATCCATGAGCAAACTGTTTCTAAATTGTGATAGATTTCAATTAGAAAGTCACTCTATCCTTAAATATCTCTATAAAATTTACGTAAATATTTTATGCGTGAATAACAATCACATATTATTGCCGAAATATCACAATTTTTCCAAGTTTTTTAGTTAGAAAAAATATATATTAATATCTGCGTTAACAAAATAATGAGAACCCTTTATAATAAAATTTTGTTCATATCATTTATTTTAGGGATATAAAGGTCAGAGGGCATGCTCCACATTAAAAATGCTTTAATGTAAAAAATTCATATCAAACTAGAAAGTTGATTACATCTCTTGTATTTTCTTATAAAACTTTTAAAGCAAACAAATACATTATATCGTATCAAATATACATATATATTATAATACTTAGATACACAAAATAACAAGTGAAAAATTGTTTTTCTGTTTGGTGGATTTCATGTCAAAAAGTGGGTGTCAGACATAAACGGAATACCAAATTATTTCGATTATTTCCTACGATTATTTCCGTTTTTTTGAGATATTTTGGTTAAATACGTAGGGTCTATTATTAATCGGAACGATACTTGCGAAAGTGATATACAGACAAGATTAGGTGAAGGAAGGAAAGTTATAGCCCTGCTTAATCCAGTTCTGTGGAGCCCTGTAATACTTCCAAAAACGAAAAAAGCCTAATCTTCAAAACTGTCTTCCAAAGTATAATTACTTATGAAGCTGAGACATGGACTACAATCAAAAGCCTGCGAAGTAAATTGCTAGCGGTCGAAATGGACTTCTGGAGGCGCTTAGTAAGGAAGTCCAGAAGAGAAAAAAATTAAAAATGTTCACATTAGAAGTATGATGAACGTGAAGGAAAACCTTCTGGCAATAATTAGAAAGGCAAAGGTTACGTTGGTTTGGGCATGTGGTAAGGATGACAGATGGAAGGCTACCATAGGAAATTTTGGAAATGAAGGAAAGTAGAAGGAAGAAGGAAAAGGGAAGACCCAGGAGAAAATGGTTGGACGAAATTCAAGAGAGTTTGGTAGGACATGGACTGAGCGAAGAGCAAGCTTTAGATAGAACAGAATGGAAGAATCAAAGACATTTTCCGTGGTAGCCTGCTTCATTTTGTGGTCATCGACCGGTTTCGGGCGTTCGCCCATCTTCAGGATTCGTTTTTCAGACAGTGTGACAATACAGACTTGCACAGAGCAAACTTAGTTTTCACACTGACTGGTTTAACTGTATTTAAAACTAAACTCTTAAACTAGGTCAAGGGGGATGGTCAGCTGTGTGGGAAAACACGTTTTTGGGTTGTTAAAGGGCAAATTTTCTTACAATAGAAACAACACGTGGGGGTCTAATTTTTAAACTCTGTTGTTGGAGGGAGATTTACTTTACAATTAACTAACCAAAATAAATTTAAATTAAATTAAATAACAATTTAAACTAACATCATTTAAAATTAAGCGATTTTTATAATTAAGTTTTTTATAACTATGCATTCCAGTCATTATTTCACTTTTTCACACAACATTCACATCCTCGCAAGCATGTATACCTAAACATGGTTTTTTTAAATAATTAAGTTTTTTATTATGCATTCCACTCAACATATCACCTTTTTACACAACATTCACATACATCATACATCATCCAAATACGCACACTTTTTTTCTTCTTTTTTTTAATATATATATAACTAGTAAATTTAAATATATATAACTAGTAGATTTAAATATATATAACTAGTAGATTTAAAACTAAACCTGAAACTAAAATCCGTGTAAGAACTATTTGTTGCATGTGTAATGTTTGCACTGGTAATTGCGTTTCTGTTGCTATTGTGGGAAGAGTGTTTTGAATAATGGTTCACTGGCAAATTTTGTCTGTTCGTTTATTAAGTTTTGTGTCTTGCGTTTATATATTTCGAGTTGTTCTACTATGTCAAGTCGTCGTCCTTTGTGGCCAGAATGTATTAGCTTCATCGTGGTCGTGATGTCATCGGGTATGTGTTTGTTAGTGTTTAGGTGATTGGCATAATTTGAGTCAACTTTGTTGTATTTGTATGATCTGATATGTTCGGTAAATCGTTCCTTGATTTTTCTGCCGGTCTGCCCTACGTAAATGTTGTCACAGTCCGGGCATTTCAACTCGTAAACTCCACTGCTGTCATACACCACGTCAGTGAACTCGGTACGAGTGCGGATTTTGTTGCCTAATTTGTTGTTTGTTCGGAAGGATGTCTTAATGCCCAGTTTTTTGAAAAAATTTGTGAGTTTGTACGTGTGGCTTCCAATATATGTGAATGTGGCGAATTTGTCTGCTGTTTCTTTGTCAGTCCTATTTCGGTGGTGTGGTTCGTTTTTGAGGAGTTTATTAACGATGTTCGCATTGTACCCATTGTTCTCAGCTATTTTGTAGATTGTCTGCAATTCTTGTGCGTGGTTCGCGGGTGTGAGGGGTGTGTATTTAAGTCTGTTCGTCAGATGTCTAAGTGCAGCTAGTTTGTGTTGGGTAGGGTGGTTGGAATTGTGCGGTATGATAGCATCTGATGTAGTTGCTTTTCTGTATATTCCGTATTCTAGTTTATTGTGAATGGTTTTTGTGAATTTTATGTCTAAGAAGTTGAGGGTGTTGTTCGTTTCTTTTTCGTATGTGGGTTTTATTTTCTTGTTTATGTTGTTAAGATAATTTTGTCTATGTCTATGTTCTTTCCAGCTCTGCGGAACCAACCACCACAACAAGAATGGAAGAAGCTCACAGGGAATTTTGTAGGTAGACCCACTAAAAGTACAACAATACGCCCCCCCCCAAAAAAGATATTTTGTTCACACACAGAGACAGACACACATACACACCAACATTCAGCTAAAAGCATCATTTTTTCGTATTCCGAACATGTATTTCCGGGTGAAAACATAATTTCCAAATTTTGACATGATCAGAATACTTCCGGTGATGATAGTAAGTAATGGAAATTCAAGTTGGAATATCCTACAGCTTTTGTTTTTGAATTATTGTACATATACCAATAGTTGGTAAAATCACACGTAGTGTAAGGGATCAAAGCTATGTAAAAACAAAAAAAATGATCACTTAAATGTTGAGTTAGTTTTGAGTGGGACATTAAATGTGGAAAACCCGGTTGGTAAGTTGGCGTGGTGCGCGGTTGCTGGAACGAGAGAATGGTCTGGTTGATTGGTTGCTCTGTGTCGGTGAGTAGTCAGTAGCCCAATTTTGAGAGCCATTCTGAGGAATATGGAGTGATTGTGTGAGAGTGTGCAGAAAGGTCAACTCACGGTTAAGTTGGGCAATTCCTGGGGCCAAGTATATAGATAGATTGTGCGGGGTTTAGTGAGATGAATCCGGTGGAAAAGAGTTATTGTAATTAGTAATTAGGATTAGGGGTTGATTTATTGTTGTAAATAGAAGGGTTGAATATTATAAAAGAGGGCTATAGAATAGGAATCACTGTAAAGCTAAAATTAGTTTATACACGGAATCATATTGTAAAAATAAGTAGAATATTTGAATACTGTACCGGGGTTATCTAATATTGGGATCACTATAGAGTTATACTCATATTCAAGCTGGATTATTGCATATAAAAGTAAGTACCTAATAATCCCTAAGTTGCAAGGGTGAAGTATATGTTCTAGGGTTATTTATGGTAGCGATAATGTTATTGAATATATTTTGTATTTTATATCTGTTAATTTTGTGTAAAATAAATCATTTGTGATATTGCTTAATTTTGTCCAGGAGGGCAGAATTAATTTTGGACAGTCCTCCTCTTTTGGCCAAACCTTACACCGTTTATGATAAGCCACAATGTTACAGTTCTACAATGTGGCTAAATGGTATGCTAAGTTTAAAGAATATCTATGGAATCATTTTCAAGAAAATCACCATTAAACTGAAATTAACCATTTAGTAAAGTTCGGCATTTTGTCCAAAATCTTCGAAAAGGGAATATCAAGTTTGAGCTCCCCACAATTTTTCATTTTTGTTCACACACCCGCCATATATACAAATACATAAATAGAGTCTCGGAGACATTTTCCTTGATAGTCTGCTTCATTTTGTGGTCATCGACCGGTTTCGGGCGTTCGCCCATCTTCAGGATGCGTTTGCCAAGTAGTGTGATAACACAGTCTTGCACAGAGCAAATTCAGTTTGCACATTCAATTTGCCCACAGTTTACACACTCATTTGCTCTGTGCAAGTCTGTGTTATCACACTGTCTGACAAAGGCATCCTGAAGATGGGCGAACGCCCGAAACTGGTCGATGACCACCAAATGAAGCAGGCTATCACGGAAAATGTCTCTGGTGCTTTCCAACTCTGCAGAACCAGCCACCACAACAACATAAATAGAGTATTCGCTAAAGCTTTCGTACTTAGGGGACCAAGAAACACAGCCAATGAGAGAAGAAAAAAACGTTTGGGTATATTATTCAATAAAGCATTACTCAAAGTAAACATTGATTATAAATTATATAAGCAAACCAGCATTTAAGATTTATTAATTGACTTCAAAGGTTCGGCAATGTTTTCACGCACAAAATATGTTTGTAACAACCTAGGTCACTTTAGATTTAGATTATAAGTGAGAGTGTGCAGAAAGGTCAACTCACGGTTAAGTTGGGCAATTCCTGGGGCCAAATAAGTAGATAGATTGCGCGGGGTTTAGTGAGGTGAATCCGGTGGAAAAGAGTTATTGTAATTAGTAATTAGGATTAGGGGTTGATTTACTGTTATAAATATAAGGCTTGAATAGTGTAACAGAGGGATATAGTTTAGGAATTAGGTAAATAATTAGGCTTTACTATAGTTTAGGTCTATAGTAAAGCTAGAATTAGTTTATACACGGAATCATATTGTAAAAATAATAGAATATGTAAAAATAAGTTATACTCATATTCAAGCTGGTATTATTGTCGTATATAAAATTAAGTACCTAATAAATAAGATTGCAATGAAATAACTAGGGTTATGGTAGCGGATAATGTTATTGAATATATTTTGTATTTTATATCTGTAATTTTTGTGTCAAATAAATAATTCATTCCATGATTTTGGTCAGTCCTGTGTTGGCCAGACCTTACACGTAACATGAAAATTGAAGTTTTTGTAAAGTCGCAGCTTCCTCAAAACTGTGTCATAAATAATAGTTGTAGATTTATATATATATGGTGGGGTCTACGGGGGCAGGCCTAAAGTTAAAATTAAGGCCAGCCTAGGGAAGTACGCCACGGTCTTTCAGGCTGAAGTCGTGGCGTTACAACTCTGCGCTAGGGAGATTATAAGGCAAAGGATAGTGGGTAGAAGAGTGGCCATATACTCCGACAGTCAGGCAGCCCTGAAGGCACTTTCCTCACACCAAATAGTCTCAAGACTGGTGTGGGACTGCCTACTTGCCCTCACCGAGGTGGGTACTCGGAATAAACTGACACTCGCCTGGGTGCCGGGACATGCGGGGTTCCTGGGCAATGAGGGGGCGGATGCCCTAGCGAGGGAGGGCTCGCAGGATACCTTTATAGGCCCCCAACCCTTCTGCGGCTTGTCCAGGAGCCTCATCCAAACTTCTATCAAGGGGTAGATAGAAGATCAGCGTCTGCGTTGGTGGGAGGGAACACCAGGACAGAGGCAGGCAAAGCTCTTCATTAAAAGACATTTGCCTAAATTTACCAAAGACCTACTGAGCCAGACCCGAAGGGATATAAGGTTAATTGTGGGTCTACGAACAGGGCATTGTAGGCTGGATAGACAACTTGCGGATAGTGCGGTATGCCGATTCTGCAAGGTAGAGGAGGAGACCCCGGCGCACATCCTTTGTGAGTGCGCCGGCATGGCGAGGATTAGGTTTCTTCAATTGGGGACGGGCAATCCCGAAGCTGAAAGCTTCATGACGGAGCCGCTCTCAGCTTTGCTAGGATTGATTAGGAGGGCAAAGCTGGGGGCTGTTCTGTAACTTAAGGGATCCACAATAGACCTCAATTTGTAGGTCGCAGTGCACGAGCTTATCCCCCGCTTCTATTCTACATCACCCTCTTCACTGACCTGAAACAGGCCTTACGAACAATATCAAGGTGATGAATTGGTATCAGTGGATGATTCCACTGGGATTTCCACAAAGCTATCCGTCTCACAGGCCTTCATGCGAGATCCAGCATGGTACGAATAAATGGCATTACGGGCAGTCCTTTCCATATAGCACAAGGGCTACGACAAGGAGACCCACTATCCCCCTTATTATTCAACTTGGCTCTAGAGAAAGCGGTGCGAAACATTCGTACAAACCCTGGGCGCTCGATTTATAATAGGTTGAGCCAACATTTAGCTTACGCCGACGACACGGTTATTACGGCGAGAACAATGGCGGCTCTTGGAGGAGCCTTAGAAGAATTTGAAAGAGCTGCCAAGAAGCTAGGGTTAGAAATCAATAAAGCTAAGACAAAATACATGCGTGGAACAAGAAGAGGGGCTAGTAACATTGGCACTGTAATCTTAGGTAAGCATTCTTTTGAGGAAATGAGTAGATTATTACTAACAAAAATGAAGTGGCTGAAGAAATAGAAGCTCGTATTACTAGTGGAAATCGATGCTTCTGGATTCTACAGAAAGTCTTACGCTATAAAGCACTGTCTATAAAAGGGAAGGTCGTTATATATAAGACCGTATTAAGGCCAATTGTCACGTACGGGTGTGAATCGTGGACTGTGACAAAGGCTGATGAAAATACCCTCAGTGTATGGGAGAGAAAGATACTGAGGAGAATTTTTGGACCTGTAAGGTAAGGTGACAGGTGGAAAATCAGGACCAACCAAGAGCTGAAGGAGCTGTATAAAGATCAAGAAGATTTGGACGCCTGAAGGGGTTGGATCATTTGAAAAGGATGGATAGTGGCGCATTGTAAAGAGACTCCATGATGGACATCCTGGAGGAGCGAGAAAGAGAGGAAGACCTCGCGAGAGGATGGATGGAGGATGTGGAAGATGATTTACAGCCAATACGAGTGAAGAGATGGAGAAGGAGTGCCCAGGATAGATCTGAATGGCAGGAAATTGTAAAGGAGGCCAAGGCCCTACAAGGGCTGTAGTGCCAGGAAAGTAGAAGAAGAAACAGGAAGTAAAATCAAAAATGTTTCTTGGTAACGAGGAATCACTTGGTGGCGAAACTAATTATAAATAAATATATTTTAATCATTTTGAGGATTCTTTTAATAACAAATTATTATGTTCCTTTATGGTAATTAATAATAATTAAAGAAAATAGTAAATTATATGTAAATTTCTTGAGCACATTGATTTGTATTTTGTTAGAAATGTACAAATGGAGTAGTAGTAACAGCGGTTGAGGAAGCAATCCCTTACAAGAGAGAGAACGCGGTCGACAAAATTGAAACTCTTAACTCTAGATCAAATATTAATGGGACATTTGCAGTGAGTCCCAGGAGGGATGCTGTAGGAAGGACCAAACTCTGTCAGTTTTAGCATGGTGAGGTCGGGTGGTTTTCTCTCCTTCTCAACGGGCCTTTCTGTAAGGCGTGTAATCCTTAATAATTCCCTAGACACTCCATTACCCGAACTACTTCGTCATAATCACATGGTACATACAAAACACACGCACACTCATACAGATACACACACGAACACACACATATTCATACACTATGTTTTAATATGAACAATGCCATCATCATACAAGCTCCTATTTCCTTATAATCTTTGTCCTTCATTATAATACATGTTTTCCACCTCGACTCTTTATCAATAGAGGTGAAGTTCCATACATACTCTTGAAGTCTAAATTACCACTAACATTATTTGACTTTAATATAAACCGTCTTACATAGAATATGTTTGCACTATTACAAATCAATAAAAATACGCAGATTCATTTTCTTAATGAAGCATACTAAGCTACACTCTGCTGTAATTAATATGAAATAACTTGAAACTAATTATCGCCAGACATTCATTAACATCTGCTAAAATTTATCATTTATTAACGGACGTGTTTAATTTTATGGTGCTTGCAATACCCTTTTGTTTTCCCACAGTTTACTTTTATAACGTTTTAAAAAATCAATAAATGGAATAAATACTCTTTCGTTGGCAATTTTTTTACAGTAAGATTCTTTTAAAGTTAATTAGGTTGTATAATGGGATCAAGCCAGTCCTTCACAAGCGAATCCTATCCCGAGCGCTACCATCGTGTCTCCACGCGCATTTCAATTTGCATTATTCCCTCTGTCATGCCCACTACAATGTACTGGCAAACGATTTCAACTTGGACAGACAAGTTTCCCGCTTTCAAGCTGTCTCTAACTCCCCCACCAATAGTTAGATGATACAGAGTTTAAAGGACGGCCATGTGCGGGATTTAACAGGTCGCAAATTCAACTTTGAAGTGTTGAAAAATGGAAAGAAGATCTAAACCAACACTTTGAAGAAATGCACTAAAAAGTATCCAAGAAAGAAAAAGCCAATCAAACATTCAAGAGCCTTACTGTGATTTCCAACACAACTCTCGAAGAGTATTTCAACTAGGTACTTGTAATAATAAGCAATCATCAGTTTCAACTCAAAGTACCAGAGGCACTTTTATAGGCAAGTGAGTTTTTCTCAAAGGTAGCCATTGTTCGACTGGAAAGAGTTCTAACAAGTCAATTCTACATTATCTCTATCTTCTGTATATTCTTCACTCTTGACTAGTAGCGTTAAATATTGTAACGTTTTTCCTTCTAAACTAGCTACTACTGCAACTAGTTTTAAGTGGGTTCGTATTGATAAAATACTTTAAACTTCAATAAAGAAAACACGAATTTATTGTTATACACAATAAATTACAAAAAAACAACACTTAATAATAATTACTTCACAGTTTAAACCAAAAAAGTTCACTTTGTTCACTTTTTATACACTTTCCACAAACGTACACTTTGTTTGTAACTGGAAACTCCTTCAACTCTCTGCGGTCCCACTATTTATACCGGTGGAGAATCTTCTAGAATCTTCTCAATCCTTTCAGAAAGAACTAGAGCGCGGCGCCAGCGCTTCCTAGCGCCCCCTAAGAGAACTTGAGGTTCCTTCTTCCTCTCCTAGATGGCATCACTGGCTGCGTTACAATATAATTGTGAGTAAAGTAACAGTTTGTGTCCTCATTTCACCACCATTCACCATCATGCTGCAATTATTTATTGGTATTTAGAATTAGTAGTTTAAAATGGAACTATTGCCATTTTAAAGTTATTTTTCTGCAACAGATTAATCAACAAACAATATAATATTCTCTTAAATACTCCAAAGCATGGTACGAACAATTGTAATGCTTCTTTTATTGCTTGTAGAAGGAAGTATTGTGTTCATATCAGATTTTAGTAATTTTGCGTTTTCTCAATTAAAATATAGGTTAGAAAATTTTACAATATGGATCTAAATGTAATCAGCATTAACCAAAAAAAAAGAGAAAGCTGGTCATCCATAATGACTTTTTCTTAGTGTATTTTTTCCACAATGCTGAAGGAAACAGATTTTTTAAGGATGACATTTTTTTCAAAAGTTTTAGTTTCTTTCTTTCTCATCAGATGATGGAACAGTATCCTTTTTTTTTTAGCATTCCGCTATACAGTCATTATCAGGTGAGATATGTGACTTAACTTCTGGGTATATGATACAATTAGCTTTACAATCTTGGTTAGATCCTTTCTGTTTGTGCAATCAAGACGGAAATGATTTTAGCAAACAGAATTTCTTCGTGAAAAGAAAAGATGTCTCTAAGTATCTATTCAGCAGATCAAACAGATTCCATCTTTCCCTCTATGTAATTTGGACATAATATTATTACAAGATTAAAATCCTCCTCAATATTGTAAACTGTACAGGAGATGTTTTTTTGGAGTATTTTGTGTAGATACGATCATACAGACGCTACATGAATGACCCTTATCCGATATATTGGTCGTCTGTAACCTCTTTCACACCTTGCCCCTTAAACCAAGACTGTTTTGGAATTTTAGTGTACCTAGATTTGTATCAAATTTGCCTTCTTCCTGCCACCTTTAGAGTGGTGCCTCTTTTGTAATTTAATCCTTGAGATTTGATAAGGGTAATGTTATGTTCATATATTCACCATTCTCCTTGATTGGCAGATCGAACGTTTCATTGTGTGTCAAAGCCAGGGTGTCGATTGATCCAAAAGATATTGGAAGATTCTACATAGCTCAATGTTTATCTTTTTTTGGGGGGGCTTTGATTTGATTCTATTGTTTGATATGTTTGGGCTTTAAAGAGATGTCAAACGTCTTATGGTACGTTTAATTTAAACCAGTTTTACTGGTAATAACCTTTTCGATACCGAGAGCGATTTTAGTGTACATTATGTTTATCTGAGTCTTCCAAATCTTCTTTTGGTTGCATCAATTATATACAAGTCAGTATGGGGAAGTAGACGTTTTTCAAGATTCTTGACGTCTCCTGCAGCTTATCCCACCCTAACACTAATACCCAAATATTCAAACATTACACAAATGACTGAAGAAATAGTAGGGGCATCTTCTTGGATATGCCATAACTGCAGGTATATTGAAGTTCACCATAATAACCATTAAGCATTTTACAGATCCCTAAAGCAGATCTTTTAGGATGCAATGGATTTTAACTTTATAGCCACATCCTGACAACTAAGCAACCAAATCTAAATATTTGAATAGTAACATATTGCAAATCATGCAATAATTATCAGGGCAGGTTGACACTTTCAAGTTCAACCATCGACAAATCTGAAATATTATTTCTTAACTGCCCCATTATCTTGTTTTAAAATCCGGTTGTTCCTTCTAGATATTAGTAAATCTCATGAAGTAAACTTTCGGATTTTGGATTTTGGATAAGCTTCAAAATTTGAATCATCGGATATGATGATTAAAGAAGACACTGCTGTGACTATTTTATTTAAAATCATCTGTTTTTTCCAGATTGTTTGATATTTTATTTCCTAGCTACCAAAAACATTTTCAAATTAAATTTAACTTAAGCATAACAGCTCCTATTGAGACTATTATATTTATAGAATTGTTATAATTAACAAAACTATGGAACCTGATATGTTTAGACATTTAACATGGTTTGAAATTTAGTCTTAAACATTCGTTAAAATTAAATTAGAAATTTTATTAGGGTAAATTCTTGATTATATTTAAATAAAATAACATTACCATGGCCTTATCGATAACAAGAGCTGTTTCAATATATTTAGTAGCCTCTGAGACGTCTCGTCTAAATCTCCTGTTGGCTGCATCAACTAAATTCGCTAGATGTTTTGGTCGTCTAAAAGATCTCCATTCCAGATTACCAGAATTTGCACAGCCTTTATTTGCTTTTGTACGCGCTTCGAAGATTACATGAGGATGTTTCTGTAACAAAAGAAATTAATTTTGTTATTTTAGCATAATAATGTCAAAATCAATTTTATAGCCAAAATAAAGCTTTAAAATTACGTATTTTCTAATAAATAGAAAAACGAAATAAATCAATTCATTGAGTTTAATTGTAAAGTTTCTTCAATTTTTCCATTCGACATCATCTCCTACAATTTTTAAGCCTCATTACTATCATACAAGATAGTACTTGCAAAAGAGTAAGGCATTTAATCTGCAGATGTAACTGATGCCTCCTAGAATCACAAACTGTCATCCCCTCCCATCAATTTGGTTTCCGTAACCATCATTTCAATATCCAATAGTCTTTCTGAGAGGTTGATACGATTTTGCTCTCTCTGGAGTACAAGAAATATTTCCTGAATGTGGCTCAAGCTTTCGTTGAGAGTTTAACACCCAGGACTCCTATTAAATTAAAACATTTCCTTCCCACTCCACTTTGTCTTCTCCTACAATCCATCTGACCGTCCGCGGTTTCAGAGTGAGATGCGGCATTGAGATCTCCGTTTTACATCCAATCTATGCCGACGTGACTCAGGGCAGTATACCACCTACACTGCTGACATTCCTATCCATCCCCAAATCTTGATAACAATATATGCCAATGAACCGCAATACTATTTTTTCATCCTGATCCTGCTCTTGTCTCTACCATTGTACAAGGACACTTTGTCCTTGAGAATAAAATTCAATTCTACCAAATGTATTCATCAAATTGTAGCAATGTTGGCCGTTAGAAATGATCAGATGTATCTATCAAGTTGACTTATCGGCCAGGATGTATCCAAGTAAACACCAAATAATTTTTAAGTGTTTTTTATTTGAAACGCGACGTTTCGGCAAACATTGTTTACCTTCTTCAGGGGCTATCAGTACACTCATAACAACAGACATAATCCAAACATGTTGTGAAAAGACTTCTAAACTTTTCTCACTCTAAAATAGCCCCTGAAGAAGGTAAACAATGTTTGCCGAAACGTCGAGTTTCTAATAAAAAAAACACTTAAAAATTATTTGGTGTTTTCTTGGATACCTCCTGGCCGATTAAGCCAACTAATATATACATCTGATCACATGTATTCAGGTTACATTTACATTATGAAAACAGACTTGCCAACCACTAAACATCAACAGCGCAAACATATACCCAATTCTACACAGCTATGTTACCTAGGACTCTACTTAGACAGTCGTCTAATGTGGAACCCACACACAAGACTTGAAGGAAAAGTACTGAACAGACATTACGGACTATTATAGAAACTCCTTGGACCTAAATCCACGATGACAGTACCAAATAAACTCACACTTTACAAAACACTATTTAGACCAATATGGGCATAATTTATGGAGCAGAATTGTGGGGCTCCACAAAAGCTTCCAATATACAACCCATACAATCCTTCCAATTCAAAAAAAGTCCTTCGCCAAATAGTTAAAGCACGCTATTGTGTCTCCAATCGCACTCTCCATCAAGTCTTCAAACCACTGACCTTGACCCAATGATCTAATCCACTCCCGATTCCAAAATTTCCATAAAAACCTAGATAATCACCCTTACTTCTCTTGCCCAATCACTCTCCACACACACACCTTTCCACCCTGACAATCCTCCACCTTGATTAAGTCGTCATTGGCCATGTGACTTCCATCTTGCTCAACCCTCTAAATTCATCCTAAGAAGTTCCAGCACTGATTGCTTTTTCCCATCACATTATCCCAATTGTGACGCTGTGCACAGCTCAGTGATACAAGATTTATTATTATACTACACACATAGGCCAATATACGAGTATATATAGCTATACAGATGTAGAAAAAAAAAAATATATATATATTTAAACAAAGAAATGTTTATATTGTTGATATTTTAAAACTTAGATCCTTTTATTTTAAAAGTAAATGGACAAAAAAAAAAGTGTCATGTGTATGTGAGATATTTATATAATTCTATGAAATATTTTTGTGTATCTAGTACTGAGATATTCTTGTGATGATATTTTGATACTCACAAATAAAAAAAAATAAATAAAAAAATTAGTATGTAGATATATAAGCATGTGAAGTTAGGATTCCCCGTACATCTCTCGTTACTGTTTGTGTGCTTATATTTCTTTTGTAAACAGCAATGATGAAATGAAAAAGAAAAAGATTTAAATAAATTAAAAGTCTGTTGAAAACTGATGACACATAATATGTTATACATATACAAAAATGCCGTCTGTTACATTTGTGTATTTACAAAGAGAAGAAATCGGATATTGAGATAAAATGGGATGAAGAAAATTCCGAACAATGAATGGTTCTACTTTCATCAAGGTATGAAAGTGTGGTGGAATTCGTTTCTGTTATTTTCCAACAATGTTTGGTATGTTCAATCTGTTTTCTGCCTTCAAAGAAACGAAGTACGTATTATTACACAAAATGGTTTTTTAAATTCTCTATCTGTCACTTAAAAATAATATTTTGAATAATTCATAATTATTTTTAATATTATATAAAACAATGGGAATTGTAATTTAGGAATTATAAAAGGCAAAAATATGGAAAAATTAAATTTTTTTTAAATATATACATATGTAACAGTTGTGTAAAATGTTGTTGCAAACTATAAATTGTAAACAACAATTTCATTAGTTGAGATGTAGTTTACAATTAACAACTACAAATGTAGTAATAGTTTTTAAAATTGTAACTATAAGGAGTAATTGAGAAAAAAATTAGTTAAAAAAGTAATTAACAATTTTTATGTAGTTATAGTTATATATTATATCGTAAAAGGGCAACACTGTCATAGAAAGATTTTTAGTAAGTGATCGAGCGGGAAGGAGGTTATAGAGTGATTATAATGGTGGTCATGTACGTGTGTGCGTATTGTGTTTTGACGGGTGTGTCCCTTCAAAAAATAAATATATTTATATATGTTTGATGCTGTAAAAAATAAGTACAATTTCTTAAACAAGTTGTAATTAATAAAAACGAAGCAGAGTATATAGCAGGACTATATGCGAACTGTTGAATACGTATTTATCTTTTGTACTTCCTGTTGCCAAAATTTATTCCATTCTATTTGTTATACTTGTTTTGTGAGTGTAGTTATCTATGTTTCATTCATGGACTTCTCTTATTGTGTTTACTTTATTAAATTAATTGTATGAGTGATTGATCTGTTTTGTTATTTGAACATTCCTTTGTTTAGGTGTATGTACCTTTGGGAGATAATATCATTAAACTTTTAATCAAATTAGATTACCAATTTTGATATAAAGGACAGATTGAAAGCAACAGGAGCTGATGGAGTATTTAACAAAGTAAATCTAGAAAAGCGGTTCAATAAGAAATATGATCAAGGAGATGTACCGGAACAAAATGTGCCAAGTAAAAAATGGGGAAAAGATTATCAAGGAAATTCCCAACTTCCAAGGGGCTCCTTCAAGGATGCAGTGTGTGTGTCCCCCCCACTCTTTTCAAGATTTTCTTGGACGTAAGCCTTCGACATTGGTCACGGAAATGCGGCAAGATGGGTTTAAAAATAGATGAAGGAACATTTCTCCATACTCTATTTTTTGCTGACAACCAAGTGGTCAAAGGCCCAAGATACAGAAGACTCAGTATTAATTGAAGAACTCGGGAAATAGGGGCCTAAGGTAAACTCCAAAAAGAGTGAGCATATGTCTACGAATGGAAACTCTCATACCCTCTACGGGGATGAAATAAAAACGGTGGACCACTTCAAATATCTAGGTTCAATTCTGCAATCCAATGGTTCTTAAAAAAAAAGAAGAAATTAATAAAAGGGTAATTGAAAGACGGAAAGTCATCAGCATGCTGAACTCCGTTTCATGGAGTAATAATATATTAAAGGGGAACGAAGAAGCTTACATATATTAGCTCTAGTACTCTTGGCTTATAAGAAAAAAGGAAGGTACTGTCCACCGAAATGGATTTCTGGCGTAGGGCGGCGAGAAAGTCTAGACAGGAGAGAGTCAGAAACGAAGATATTCGGAAAATAATGGACACCAAGAAGACTGTGTTCGAATGCATTGCTGAAAGAAGATTACGATGGTACGGACATGTAAGGAGAATGCAGAATGAAAGATTTACCAAAGAAAATTTTGGAGTGGGAACCGGAAAGAAGAAGAAAGAGTGGGCGACCAAGACTTGCATGGAAAAAAGCTG